>VZTV01104123.1:0-12617 GCA_013400875.1 Anhinga rufa | reverse complement strand
AAAGGACATGTAAATATTCATAACTAAATAGAACAACTTGGATGCTTTTATTTGATGCCATAATAAAGCAGGCTACTTTCAGAGCCTTCCTCTTTTCCTTGCTCTGGGGCAAAACTAAGCGAACTGCCTGATTCAGATAAAATTCTGACGCAGATGCCTCCCAGAAAACAGGGCTGCAAGAGAATTTAACATACCCAGCGTATTAATGAAAACAATTTCATTATTAGGCAGCAAATCTATGATAGATGCCTGCAGAACCCATTTCTTCTAGTTTGACAGTAAGACACCTCATAGTAAATTTTCCAGCTTGCTGTGGACACTGACTATTAGCATAGTTGAATAGCCAGACTGTGTTTCTCTACCTTGACTGAGGCTGTCTGATGTACCGATTTTAAATAATGCTTTTGACACCCACCACTTCCATACCAAAGCCTTATGCCAGAAAAATAAACTCCACTTATTTGACATTTTTTCTTTTAAAAATTTTTTTAAATCATATCACTTAAACCAGGCTGATTAGCCTTTACTTCCCTGGATTCTCCTCTTTCTACTACCAAAGCTTTTGACTTTCCTGGTTCACAGAGATCTCTGCATAAGCAAGGGCTTAAAAAAAGACATGCTAATGATACACAGAACTTCAGCCTACCTGGAAGAAATGTAACCTGAACCTGGGAGTTTGAAAACAAGCTCCTTCCCTGTTCTTTTCTGATACTCAGCCATTCAAAACAAAGCTTTCACATCACTCACACACAGAGATACTGCACAGGAAGCTCTGTTTGAATGTTTGTGTTTATTCTCCAGGACAACATACTGGTTTATAAAAATATCACCTTCAGATTAACAGGACATGAGGGAAATATAGTATACAACAGGACAAGAAGAATTCAGAAAAGATGATGCTTGAGGCCCAAGATGAGTGGGTACATATGGCATAGGCACCCATGCATGCTTCATAAAATTCTGACACCAGACTGCAGAAAAACAAGCCAGCTTTCACAAATGTGAAAAAAAGCCAACATATACAAAATGGAATAAATTAGATCTACAGCTGAAGATTTTGTAGTCTCCAGAAGATTACAGAACATGTCAGACCATCCATAACAGAAAACACTGGATTTTGAATAATAAGTTCCTCTAGCAGAGCTCTTTCCTATGTTGTACCAGCTCAGCTTGTAACTGCAAGGACCAACCTCTGTCCATGGTACCTGGCTACCGACCAGCCAAGCATACAGAAAAATCACATTTGGATAGAATAAAATATTACAAAGTCAAAGCTACGAAGTCTGGAGAAAGGACACCAAACTCATTCTGCACTAGAATTTACCAGCCCAAACTGCCCTCGATTAAAAGGGAGCTACCAACATCACCATGTCTCTGGCATTTTACTTTTGCTTATTACAATAGAGAGATAAATGTCACAGAAAAGCCATAAATTTTTCAGCCCTGACTAAAGTTAATTTATGATAAACCAGAATTTCTGCTGGTCATCGGTGGATTGCCTACACAAAAGCATAGTAACAGGAAAGCTACAGTCATTTTGGAAAAGATAGAGAGTCATCAGGTTATTAACATTCACAGCTCAAGACAAAACACCTCAGTCCTGCTTTAAGCTGATACCAACATTCATTTACAAACACTGCAAGGCTACCTACATACTAAGCTGACCTGAAGAACAGTACAGATAAGAGAAAAGAGGCAACCTGCTATCACTTGTAGTGGAACTTCTTAGCTAACAGACTGAAGCAAGTTCCCACCACAACAGTTCAGAGATTTCGCATTAATCAGTATTTGCAACAACAAAATGCCCCTGTATAAATTTGTTCTTATTGAGCTGAAATGGGACACTGTCCACACGACTACTGTCTGGTGAAAGACGAGACATTTTGCAGAACTACTAAGGAACACCTTGGAAAACTCAGAATATACTCTTTCTTACTGGAATTTTATCCTGATTACTGCTAATTGTGCAAACAATAGGAGACAAACGCATCTAGATAAATTAATAAATGCTTTATGGTATTTATTTTTTTAAAAAAATCGTATTTTAATTCGACAGCATTTAAACACCTCCAAGGCTGATGAAAAACATTTTGCCCCCTAAAAAAGGTATTCTCCTAAAATTTTTTCATTTATTAGGAAGCAGAACTCAGTATGATCAAAGACTTTCCTGAACCACTGAAGGCAGTATGTTCTGGGTATCTGTAATTTGGAAGGCATATGTCTGCAGCAAATAGAAATTTCTTGAAGTCTTCAAGCAGCACAGATGTAGACAAAGTATTAAGACCCAGGAAAATAAACAAGCAGACCTTCAAGAGAAGCATGAGAAGGCACAGTACCACTAAGTATTACAGTTCAGAAGACTTCAATCTCATAACAAGATTTGTAACAGCTGCAGTAGGATCCTCAGTAGCACGCAGAGAGCAGATATGTTACATTAGAAACTTGTTCATCACCTCAAGTTATTAATTCCAGAAACTTCATTCTGCTTACTGGTTAGCCACCATTCGTTCTGTAGAGGCAATGAGACACCAACTTTGTAGTAGCTGGAATGGCCCGGGTAAACAT
Source organism: Anhinga rufa (assembly GCA_013400875.1). NCBI lineage: Eukaryota > Metazoa > Chordata > Aves > Suliformes > Anhingidae > Anhinga > Anhinga rufa. The sequence continues at coordinate 10,052 of VZTV01104123.1, read as the reverse complement.
TTCTGGACTGGAAAGAATTTGCCTCCTGATGTAAAATAGTTCCTTTATCGAAATGATCACAGTGGGTCAAGATAACCTGAGCCTCTGGTTCCCATCTTGTTCAAAATCTGCTCCTACTTTTAGCAAGCAGAAGACGGGAGGTAAGCAGCATACTCTTGCTCTCTTTCTCCACCCTTTGTGCTGTTTTCCATCTGTTTAGTAGAACAAATACCTCAAAAGCCTTAAGAGACTGATAAGCAGGGAATATACCCAGAAACTGAGCCTTGTGACCCATTTTTAGCCATTTCTTGCAACCTTACTTTGGGTGCAAACTTATGCAGCTCCTTCACAGTGGTAAAACCTAACTCACCAGAGCTAGTAGTGGACACAGCCTTCAGAAAGTATCACTGAGTAGCTAGGAGTAATGTGAAGTTTTTAACAACTTCAGAGCACAAATGCTGCAACTGATCCTACAAAGGTAAGAAGCTCCATCTTAAGTCTATCAGATTTCACTGGAAGATAAGCTGGAAAAGAGACTTACTTTAAATGCATTCACAATTGCAATACAGTCACTCTTACTACTCCCAGCAAAAAACAGTTTGTTCCTGGCAATACAAACAAAAAGAATTATGAACAATATTTTTTTCAAATATTGAATGTATTATACAGCTCAGAAGGCTACACTATTAACATCTTCCAGGACTTCAATAAACAAGGTCAATACATTTATTGTAATTCTCTTACTCACATCTCCTTGCTGAATGTAAACTGTGTGGGCAGCATAGCAAAGATTATTTTTAAAATTATTTTTAAAAACAGTTTTAATGGACACTGCCACATGTTCACATCAGAAAGGCAAAGCTGCAGAATCAGGTTTTGTACTCAGAAAAGGATGAGTTAGCCCTGTGATACTAATCAGTTCACACAGAAATAGATTTCGGTATCTCAGTTGCCCTGGAAAAGCTTCTTTTTGCACTGCTTGGCACTTTGACAGAAAATTAGACTCTTTACATGAAAAATTATATATAGTGGTCAACTTAGCCCTCTGCCCCCAAACGTAGTCAGGAAGTTGTAAAACATCTAGGGTAATACCTGTATCCATCGACATGCTGTTTGAAAGGTACTGAAAAGAAATTCCGCAAAGAGAGCGCTGCAGCTACAACAAAAACAAATCAAAATGAACACCTGCAAATCACTTGTTTTTAGAGGAATGTTCTCACATGTTCTTCTTGCAGTTACCTATAATAAGGCATTCTTCTAAGCACCCAAAGACATGCCCAAGGACTATCAATTTTCCAAGATGCAGATCCACTGGCAACTGTGCCAATACCCTTCCTAAGAAAGTCAGCTCACCATCATGTGGATTTTCTTCTGCTTGCACACAAGTTGTAAGTGCTCCCAGCTAGAGAAATTAAAAAATTTATTCACTTTTAAAAGTTGAAAGAGTAAACATAAGATCAGTTTGCAAGAAAGCAAGACAAGAAGCAAGTAATTATCTCAAAGCAACATCAATTAGTATCAAAACTGTCATTAAGTTGAAGTTCTTAAATAAATTTTAAAAGCCCAGTATTTTGAAACCAAAGCTTCTGCTACATATACTGGATATAAAAGCAAGCTACAAATGATACCGATATAATTTCTTATGCGTTTTGGAAGAGAAAGAATGTTCTACCCCATATCAACTTTAGATTTGAAAAGCAAAATCACCAACTTCCTTGTACAGGTCAGAAGGGGATCTTCAGGCTGACTCCCATACATCATCATGTGTGAGAGTGTGATTTTGCTACTTATTACAATAAACAATTTCACTTAGAGTTCAAGTTCTTTTTTTTCCTATTCTTTCTGACCACAAATCTTCCAGACCACAGATACTGTTCACAAACAGTATCACTAATCCTTGATGAAATTATAATCTGTTTTAACGAGGGAACTGTGGAAATTATGCTGAAATGGACAGTAACCAAACAACAGTCAAATGTGAGAAAAGATTCTCTAGACACAGTTCCTATTTCAGGTTCCAGTTAAGGCTACTACCTCCTCAAATACCAAGAAAAACATTTCTACAGTACATTTTTATTTGCTTGAATTTAACAACATTAAAAGAATGCCTACCTCTTTCAGCTGAAGTATGGTACGTTCAACATCAGCTACTCTGGGTGGAGAAAGAGCTGTTGCCAGCAAGGCTTTTGGTCCCCCCATATCAAGCTTTTTTATTTTTAAGACTGTAGTTCCCAATGGACAACACTGAAGGTAAGACAACGTTATTGTTACTTTCCCCACACGAAGTGTGACAAAGTGTTGTATATGAAAAGTAAGTTAAAGATTACAATTTAGTAAACCCTGAAATTCAATTTTGTGTAACTAAGGATATTTTTCTTTTGAACAGATTGCTTATTTCTAATCCACATCCATTTTACTGCTATAATGAATCTTCTTCTATGAAGAAAACTATGTGGAACAGTCTTTGTCAATTATTTATCAATTTGAATTCTATTCAGTGTTACAGTTAATAATAAGTATTCAAATTGTATGCTGTCTTCAGTAAAAGTAAAGCAAAACTTCTTTTTATTGTCTCTGCTATGACCATATACATTAAAGAAAATTCTTAATGTTCCCCAAAAGACTTACCAGTATCTCAGGTACTGACTTCTCTGGAATAAATTCCGTCCAGAAGTCCTTGTGTACAAGCCTATAACAATACCCTTTGGAAACACGTCCAGCACGACCTTCACATAAAAGAACAAACCACCAATCTGTAAAGTGCCCAAGTTTCAGGCTGTTCAAAACCCATCCATCTACAAGCCTTCTGGGCAGCCGAGCAGCACACGACAGCCAATGCTGCAGGCTGACCAGTATTCTGCTCTCCTGCAGCAGACAGGCCCAGCAGAGACAGTCTATCCTTTCCTACATAAGGATCGGATGAAATAAGTTTGCTTTCATAGCAGCAGTAACTAATGTAAGAGCTACTTAAGTATTTCACTCAAATACCTCTTTTGCACAACTGCCCTCAAATCAGCATCCATCTTTCTCAGTTGAAAAGACAAATCCTGCACTAAAATACACTTTCTCAAAGCCAGGAAAAGGCAAATCCTACCAAATGTAAGTTTAATATAGATAAATATGTCAATGCAAGTTTTAGCCCCAAATTGAAGATTCTACATGCAGAGTAAATACGCTTTGTGTTTGTATTTCTTTACACAATGAGTACACTTGGATTTCTTACTTGACTCTACAGCTAGCAAAAATCTTCTACACAAACAATTTTTAAGATACAATGATCTTTATGATCTACTATTTATAGAAAACACACTGATTCAGAAAGTCTATCTTCAGAAATCGAAACAGCATTCACTTCAACAAACTAAAGGGTACTCCACTCAGTTGGATACTCCACTGGAGAATTAGGCCATATTTTTAAGTCATAAGCATAACAAGTACAAGTCTGCCATACAAAATGGTGCTTCTACTGGTTTTATATTGGCTGGTTGTCATAACCTGACCCAGAGCCAAATGGAAATAAAGCTGTGTATTGGGTTTGCATAGCAAGGTTTTGGTAGTGGAGGGGCTACAGGGGTGGCTTCTGTGAGAAGCTGCTAGAAGCCTCCCCCATGTCTGACAGAGCCAATGCCAGCCAGCTCAAAGATGGACCCACCACTGGCTAAGGCCGAGCCCATCAGTGACAGTGCTAGTGCCTCTAAGATGACATATTTAAGGAGGGGAAAAAAACTGCTGCGTGACAGCAACTGCGACCAGAGCGAGTAGTGAGAATATGTGAGAGAAACAACCCTGCAGACACCCAGGTCAGTGAAGAAGAAGGGGGAAGAGGTGCTCCAGGCACCGCAGCAGAGATTCCCCTGCAGCCTGTGGTGAAGACCAAGGTGAGGCAGGCTGTCCCTCTGCAGCCCATGGAGGTCCACAGTGGAGCAGATATTCATCTGCAGCCCATGGAAAACCCCAAGCCAGAGCAGGTGGATGCACCTGCAGAAGACTGTGACCCCATGGGAAGCCCACGCTGGAGCAGGCTCCTGGCAGGACTTGTGACCCCATCAGGGGCCCACGCTGGAGCAGTTTGTGAAGGAGCCATGTTGGAAAAGTTCATGAAGGACTGTTGTCTGTGGGAGGGACCCCATGCTGGAGCAGAGGAAGAGTATGAGGAAGAAGGAGTGGCAGAGACAAGATGTGATGAACTCACCACAACTCCCATTCCCCGTCCCCCTGTGCCACTGCGGGGGAGGAGGTAGCGAAATCAGGAGTTAAGTTGAGCCCACGAAGAAGGGAGGGGTAGGGGGAAGGTGTTTAAATATTTGGTTTTATTTCTCATTACCCTACTCTGATTTGATTGATAATAAATTAAATTTCCACTAGTCAAGTCTGTTTTGCCTGTGATGGTAATTGCTGAGTGATCTTGTCCTTATCTCGATCCACGAGCCTTTTGTCGTAATTGTTCTCCCCCTGTCCTGTTGAGGAGCAGGGAGCCATAGAGAAGCTTTGGTGGGCAGCTGGCATCCAGCCAAGGTCAACCCACCATAAGCTCCAATTGTGAAGTCCTCATAATATTTAAAAATGAGATATTTTAATATCTGAAGATGTCACTATTATCAATTTATTTAGTGTTCTTTTCAACTGAAATGGAAAAATTGATATTTAAGAGTACTGTCTTCCTAGAAGAGCTGATACGAAATCTTATTTAACCTTGTGCTACAAACACTGGTCAACTCTAGAGACACTGCTGGATATTTCAACTGATTTAAGAGTGACAGACAGACATGAAAGTTTCTTTTACTACTGAAACTCACAAATAGTTAACAAATACCTAGCAGTACCTATCTCCCCTTTTTGAAAATAGCCCGTGATAAAAAAATTACTATTAACTAACAAATAATCTTCATAAGTTTTATGGTCCCTGAATTTTAACATTTTTCAATAAAATACAAAGCATTCCTCTGGAAAAATACTCAAACAAAACAAAGCATTGAGGCATAATTGTTTAATCGCATTTTAATATCGTGACATGGTAAGGAATTACGTTTTTGTATAAACTCCTCATGGCAAAAATAATCCATGCTTTTTACTGTTAATAAAATGAAAAGCAACGTAGAACCATGAAGGTTAGCTTCTAAAATTCTTTTCCATTACTACCTATTGCCATCTTACCTTTTCTTTGATTACAGTTTGTTTTAGATGCCCAGCAAAGTCTCAAACTTTGGTAATTAGTTTCCTCATCACAAACCAAAGTTCTAGTTAAACAGAAATCTATCACTGCAATTAAGAAAAAAAAATGTAGTATTATTACAAAACAATTATCCTCATGGCAGTGGAAAAAATACTGGTTGATTTTGTGTTATCAGAAAACAAAAGTTTCAATTATTTGAAAACCACTAGAGAGAACTAAATTTATAGACAATCAGAGCCAGGGTACTATGAATACTAACAGAACTGCCAATAGATTTTAACATAAATATAATAAAGAGTTAGTGCAGATGACAAGCATTAAAAGGCAATAATTTCTGCATTTAGACATGCTGTATCAGAAATTGCTTAATCTGATGCAATTATTTCAAAATATAGTCAGAATGTGAATAAAAAGCTTAAGGTACTGAGACATGATGTCTGATTCTGTTTGATACAGCATTAAAAATTATATACACACACCCCCCCCAATAAAGATTAAAACCAATGCCCCACTCAGTAATTCTACTGTTTGTTCATATATTCAGATTTAAGACTGTTCTCTGTTGTGAAAGAAAGAATTCAACAACTGTCAAAATTAAACTCCAACAGCAATGCTTTGTAAAACGGTGACATGTTGTGGAGATTTAGGCTAGCACAAGTAAGGAAAACATTACAAATACAGTGTATACATAATTACAAGATTTAGATGACTTACCATACTTAACATCAGGAACAGTTACAGAGCTCTCAGCTATGTTTGTAGATAGAATAACCTGGGGTTTGAAGCAAAAAATAAGCAATGAATGCATAAAGAAAAAAAAATAACTCACATTAATGTTTCTACATGAAAAATCCAACTTGCTATGAAGAAATATAAATGTAATGGCAACATAGTATTTCTGCTCTACATATTAAAAGAGGCAATGTAAGACAAGAAATCTTATATTTTCTTGACCTAATATCAGAAAAGCATAGTAAAGTAGTATAGCATATGACAATATAGAGGAAGAATGGCAATATTTCCTTATGCTTTTGCCATAACAAAACATCACACTATTAGCAGTGACATTAAGAAAACCAAGACACTAGCCAAAATGTGGGGTACAAAGCAGGCGAGACACCCCCATACTGGGGGTTACTTTGCTATGCAGTACCACCAGCAGCATATTGCTGTCATGCAGGTGGAAGAATCAACATACACAAGCTATTCTGAAGGATAAAAACAGTCACACAATAATTTAAGGATAACTTCCTGTTACTGCACTTCTCTTGAGGTCTAACCAGCAGTTACAGCAACAGCTTGGCAAGAAAGGCAAATCAGTTTACATCGTAAAAGAAAAAAAAAAAAAACAAAACAAAAAAACCAAACGCTTTGCCTTCACACAATGGTTTGAGTTGGCACAGCTAATGTTAATTTACATACATTATTATTTACTATTATTACTCTAGCAAAAGGTTTCACACACTTAAAGTAATCATTCAACAATATTTACTTTTCTGTAGCCAGGAACTGTAGCCAAAAATACATTACTTTGTTCCTCTAATGTCACACGTGAGTGAAGTGGGTACACTTGCCACCTAAAGAAAATATACTGGTGAAATATTTACTGATGCAAGAATATAAAGATTAATTACACCTCTGTGCTAAATCATATTATGTACTTAGAACTCATACAGCAGAAGGATTCATGTTCAAGTTTAATTGAACTGAAACAAATGCGGTCTAACTTACCTTTTGTTAAACATATTTGAGAGACATGAGTGCATGTAGCTTATTTCACTCAAACCTAGGGAAAAAGTAATCAAGAGTTTGTTTTCTTTTTAGTGATCACTAACAATTCTAAAATCAATTCTCACATCTACTTAAATTCTTAATTGACTTTCACTATTACCTCCTTTTTACCGCATAATTAAATAGCAGAAGAGTTAAACAGTACATGTAATAATGAGTCACTGAAACACTGAGTCAGTTTTTCAAGAGTTATTTTGAATAATTTTATACTTAAAGTGGCAATATCAGATATAAAGGCCATCTGCCAGTGTCCCATTATTAGCCCTATTAGTTCCTCGTAACTGACAACGCTCACCAAATGCTGAATGTCTGGTTTAGGAGAAATTTGGGTTTTTCAGCCAAAACAAGATGTTTCCAAGAGCAGGGAGAAAGAGGAAAAAAAAACAACCCAGCCCCTGCAAAAAAAACCAAACAAGCCCAAAACAAAAAAAAAAACCCCAAAACTCAAAACCCACACCCATTCCATAAACAAATAAAAAACAAACAAAAAACCCACAGCCAAACAACAACAAAAAATCCAAACAAACAAAAACCAAACCAAACAAAACAAAATAAAAACCCAAACAAACCAGCTATTTCTGCCTTAGCCATCTTACCTTTGGAAGTTCCAGTGCCCATTCTCTGGGGCATGGATTTCGCATCAGCCAGGGCAAATCTCATGACTAAGAGATTTTTGCCATCTTCCTGAATACCTCCACAAGCATAAACCTTCCTGAGAAGCCTCGCTTATTTTTTATTGATACTTCAATTCCAAAAGCCCCATTTTCAAAAAATCTGTCCAACACTGGGCTTCCCCAGCTGGACATTAAAAATGAAATTATTCTGTAAATGCAGTATAGGATTGCTGCAATTTTCAGTGAGGCTAAATGCATTTTGAGCACCTGGATGTGAAAGTTCTTGCACTCTTTAGATGACTATTACTTGACTTCAGAAGCGAGAAGGAAGACAAATGCAAGTGGAGGAGGAGAGATATTTTCAAGAGAGATAAGAGAGAAGAATAACTTAAATCAGAAATTACAGGAAAGAAGGATATGCGATGGGCTGGAAATCATGACTGAGTTAAGTTAAGCAAGGAAAAAAGGCCAGAAAGCAAGAAGCTGGGGCAAGAAAAGGAGAAACAGATTCAACAAGAAGCCAACATGGTGATAATACAAGGTTGGCTGGGAAAAGAAATTGCGCTAGAACATGGAGATCTGTCAACTACTGGAGTGAGAAAGACTGAAACTGGAAAACGAGGGGAAGTGACTATAGGTAAGGGAGATAAAAGAAGTTGGGGTGGGGAGGAGAACAGGTGAGTTCAGTAGAAAGGAAAATGGTGGTATTGGGGCAATCAGAGGGAAATGTAAAAGTTTTACAGATGACCTTTGTGTGAAGCTACTACAGGGGAAAGCAATATCATGAGAACCTAAAAAAAGACAGCCAGGAAGCCTAATTTACACCACAGTTCAAATGAAGTAAGAGTACTTGAGAATGCAAATGACTAGCCAAACAACAAATGAATGACTAGCACAATAATGAAGCTATTAACAAAGCTCTAAGCAAAACACCTTCAGCACTATAGAGAAAAACACCCAGACTGAATATAAAAACAGTACTACTTTTTAAGATTATTATAATATAGGAAAAAGTGTGTCTGTTCATTAACTAGAGCATGTAATTAAAGTTATAGAGAAAATGCAAGAACACCATGACATGGTCTGTTTCGACACAGCATGCCAGACCTACTCATCCCATTAGGGACTGCTCGACTATCTCACTGTCTAATGCTTCCTACTTGCCATACTGCCTGGCTACATATCTGAGTAAGACACCAAGGCTTGAATCCAGTTTATGTTTAAAAACAGTTACAGGAATGTTGATCCATGATTGGTAGAAGTGGACTCTGCATAACCAATATTAATAGTAACTATTAATCAGTCTAGTAATTACTGACTAGACACAGCAGGCAGTATCTGCTGCACAGTTCTGGAAGCGACAAGAGTTGAACATGATGCCAACAGAACAATAGGCTGACACCAGGAGACACAGATCTTGGCATGAAAAAGAAACTAGTAACAAAGTCTGTTTGGCAAACATACCAGGACAATAAGGTGAGCGGGGCACAGAGAAGTGCAAGAGAAAACACAAAACAGGCAAAGAGGCTGACAGGAGTAGAACAGATAAAAGCTTAGGACAGTAACAGCAGAATCCCTCTGAAAGAAAACCCTAAAGCTTTAAGTTATGCAATTCTTGCCATCAGCAGGTGCATGCAAAGCACAGAGAAATCAGGCCACCCCCACCTTCTGCAAGCTCCTGAAGTGGATGGCAACCTACTGCTGCTTTCATTTAGCCCATCAGCTAGTCTGGCAGAAGCATGTTACATACTTGAAGGTGTAGCTCAGTGATTATTCAGTCACCGTCTGACCCCTTTTTCCAATCTGTTCTTTAAAAAGTCTAAAGAATTATACATCAACATACATGCTCAAGAAACATTAGGGTTGCCATGTCAAGCACTAAAACAAAAAAATGCTGGAATCAAGATTGGTTGTGTAGATTTAATGCAGGCCACTGGGAACATATTTATGCATACATGTTAAAAAACATCACCGTACATTTTAACATGGCACTTTGCATCACCTAATACCTAGGGACAGGCTAGCTCTGGAATCAAAGGACAGCAGAGTAGTGAAGGATATTTCACTGTAAAGAATCAGACACAGTAACGTAAAAGAAAAAATTAAGCACTGAACAAGATGGGCAATTACAACAGGAAGGGAAAACACGGCATCCTACTCGACACAGCTGCAGCTGCTCTGTGGAAGCAGATTCTGCCCCATCACTGAGTTCCACAAAGAGAGTGGGCAAAAAATCACTTAACAGTACTCCTCAGCATGGCACTACTCTTTCTGGCCGCTGATGCCTAGTCAGCTTGCAGTCAATGGGAGTGTTATTCTGAGTGTACAAAATGCTGTGTAATTGTAAGCACTCAAAAAATCTAGGCATCTCAAATCAGTGTCCTAAATGTGATTACTTTCACCCAAATCTCTGTCTCAGCTGCCTTATTGTAAACTGAGGGCTCTCCTCCCCTTTTCTCCAGTTCTGTATAAAGACTATTTGTGAAGAAAATTTC
>VZTV01104121.1:0-31144 GCA_013400875.1 Anhinga rufa | reverse complement strand
GGCTCGGCGGCCTCCCCGAGGCGAACCTCTGGGAGCCTTGGGGGTACCTGGAAGTGTTTGCGTTTTGCGCTCCTGCGCTGCGAAGCTTCTCCTCTAAAAGCCTGGGGAAGTTCAGCGCTTCTGTACTGCGAACTAGTTACACGGGAGTGGGGTGAACTGCTGAAAACATAACTGAACTCCGTTATAAACTTATATCATTGTTACATGTTTTTCTTGGGTTTTTAAATGGGAAACATACTCTTACCAACTAAGTGTCAGGTTTAAAGCGTAATACTTGAAACTTAACCTGGAGCTGTTTGAATTCTTCTAATGCTATAAATTTAAGACTCAGGAGTTTTGAGGCTCTTTCAGTGTATGTCATACATTGTATGTTAGGCAATAGAGCTTCTTTTAACGTTGTCTGTCTGTCCTTCAGGATGTATAAGTGGGTACTTCCTACAGGTAACATCTCTTGAGCAGTGTTGGATATGCCTTTTCCTGTTCATTGAATGCTGTTGCTTTTCTGTCTTAGGCCACTCATACCTCTGCCTGGCTCACCTGTTTTTCTAGCCCCGGGCAGCACAGCCGTGACCTCCACCTTGCCTCCTCTGTTTCTTGGAAGATCCTGCAACAAAAATCAGGCTCTTGGCCTGTGCTACGTAAACACCCTGTGAATTTCTTTTTGCCTATAGTATCCAGCTATGGCATTTTTGCTCTCATTTCTGAGAGAAACCTGACAGACTGATTCCTGTGTACCTGCTTTTATACCTTCTTGCCCAACTCACAGTGACTTCTCTGCCAGTGAACCTAGCTTTTGTTACTTGTTTCCCTACTTTGTCAAACTCTTTCTATCAAGCCACCTGTTGCAATTTTCCTATCTGAGCTCAACAGCTGCTGGTTTCTTCTCCTGCAGACCTAGCCTGAAAAGGCACTGCATTTTTTAGATAGTAAAGGATTACCATCTTTGCCATATAGTTTTAAATGTATTTATTAAATGGAAAATTCAAATACCCTTTCTCATAAAATGTTCATTCAAAATAAGACATGGGGAACGCAGTCTTCATTTAGCCCCTTGGATTTTGCAAGCCAGGGGATGGGAAGGGTGTGTGCTTGTGCAAATACAGTACAAGCTCTTAGTCTTTTATGTGCCTGATAGCAATTGTCATAGCAGTAAAGGTGAATGTGAAGGACTGGGGTTGATCTAGCACCTTAACTGGAGTGTAAAATTGCCCCTTTCTGATATGTACTTCTGTGGGAGTTAGCAGTGCTATTGCCTGCAATATTCTTGGGAAAAAAATATTCCTTTTTTGTACCTCTCTGCCTGGAAATAGGATGCACCTCTTTATGCAGAGGTGAAATGGGATGTTACCTGTTACCCAATAACAACACAGATATCAAAATATCTAAGAAAAAAAGAATGCAATGGAATGAGTGTCAAGATGTTTCGAGTCACATGGGAAAGCATGATATTCTCGTAGTAGCTGTTCTCTTCAGTAAACTTGAAGTTACTGAATTGGTTGCTTTTAACCCTGTAAAACAGCTCAACAAGCTAATCGGTTATTAAAGTTTGAGCCTCATGACAAGAAGAGTGCAAAAAGAGTTCACTTTCCAACACAAAGAATGAAGCTGTGGGTTGCACTTAGGCTGAAGTAAGACCAACTGTAGTAACAACTGGCAAAAGGAAGTAAGCAAATAATTGAGTGCCTGTGTAAGTGATACCTGTTAGGGTTTTTTCTACCTAGAGAACTGCCCTGAAGAGTCTCCAGCTCAATTAGTGTGACCTCCTCAGTCTAAAGGGCTTTAACAAGGAATACACATACTGTTTTTTATGACATGCTGCATTAAGTTGTGAAGCGAATGTGTTTATTTTTTATTCCCTAAAGGCCTATCATTTCCACAAGAGGTAGATTCTGCAGGCAAAGACAAACAAGTGCACTGCTCAGGCCTGGCAAGTCTTTGTTTTTTGGGTTTGTTTTGTTTCTTGAAAATGAGGTTTAATAACCGTGTTGAATAGGAATATCTGATCAAGATATCTGTAGAAATATCTATTTATGTGTGTAGATAAATTTCAGTATAAGAAAGCATCCACATTTCTGAATATAATGTTATCTACTAAAACTATGGACAAGTTTGGAGGAAGTAGATGAGTATCGCAAGCTCTACCTTAAGTAAAAATGCATTTATTCTGACCTTCTCAGTTCTTCTGTGCTCATCTTGATACCAAGCTGCACTGATAGAGCTTTCTTCAAAATTCACAAAAGAATATTTTTCAGTTAAGCCAGTGGTAGATGTAATGCAGCATAGTATGTTTAGCTGAAATGCACATAGGCTAATAGGAGCTGACAGTGTCAATCCCTTCAGAAAAGAGCAAATGGGATTGTATTGTTACTGTAGTAAATATCCATCATATGAATACTGTTCTGTAGTTTGTCTTTAAAATGTGCTAAGAATTTACAGTAGTATTGGAAATTGATGGAAGTGCAAGAAATTAATTGCCTCTGAAAATCCGACTTGAAGAAGTTTGTGGTTAGGACTCAAAGTTGGAGAAGAGTTTGGCTTTGAAAGTTTGTTGGGAAGTATTTGAAAGAGACCAAACTGGAACAAAAAAAAACATTCAGCATAAGCAGAGGGCAGCTGGATGATCTCGTGTGCTTTAAAGAACTTAAGACATTTTTATAGCACTGTGTGGGTGGTTAGGAAGGTTTGTGTACACTTCCCACTGATGTTCATAAGTTCAAGAATAAATTTTGGTTCTTGTCCCTTACTTTTTTCTTTTTTTTTAGTTGAAAAAGTAGAGATGGTATAATACTTATCCTGAATAAGAATGCATAAGAATGCAATAGGTTATGTATAATCCTGAAGGACAAAGATATTGTTAAAAATGTGTCAGATTATTAGATCTGTTGTTGCACCTGGATACCCTTTTGATTTCTTATGGTTTCTTCTACTCAAGTTCTATATCTTAAATTTGCAAAGCAGAAAAATATTTGTTTGATAGGTATTGTGACTTTTGTGATCCTGACTGAACGTAGCAATAGCATATTTATTTCGTTAAAGAAATCTCAGGTACCTTTGCGGTATATGCTGGGCTTTGTGAGCTGATGTTGAAGAACAGTAGAAGTGAAAGGAGCTAACTAAGCAAAATCTTTGTCATTCAATTTCTTAGTAAAATCAATTCATACTATTTTTAATACATTTTTTCCTATGTAGTTGTAAAATTTTGTTATGTTTTGCCCTTCAATAAAACCCACAAACTCCCAAACGGCAAAAGCTGTCCAAGTTTGCCATTGAAACATTTTGGAATGCATTAGACTTTTAAAGGAGAGTGAAAAAAGTCAACTGCAGGCGCAGAAAAGGGTGAGCTTAGGGCAAGAAGGAGAAACTATAGAAAGCTCAGATGATGACAGTAAATGACACCAACTGTGCCCATGCCTGTAACACTGGATATGTTCTTCATTGGGAAGAATAAATTTGTTTGATTTTTGTATCTAGAACACTGCTTCTTCCCCCCCCCCTTTGAAATTATAAAGATAAGCTTTCAAATGACTAAACCATTCACTAAAATTAGGCCAATTTGTGAAAGTGTAATGTATTTGCAATGATTGTGTTGGCTGAGGCTAGTGCAGTACAAGTCCAGGCAGTAACCTGTCGGCATGAATTAAATATTAATCCCCTGCTGCTGTGCTTGAATTGCAGCCATCAAAAAGTCCTCCAAAGTCTCCAGGTTAATCACCTAGTTAAAGTTTGTTTTGGCTGCCATCTCATTCCAACCCTAAGTAACCTATAATTTTAATACAACACATTCCTAGATAACTTGAAAGGGTTTGAAGTCTGTTCAGTTTTTCTGATTGTGTATTATACCAAAGTTGGACTTTATGCCACAGAATACAGCTTTAGGTGAAGGGAAAAGAATACAATGCATTGGCCAGATTAGTTCTTTTTTTGGTAATCAGTTTAACTGGTCTGGAAACACTTCAACTGCTACCCATGCAAGTCTTTCTACGTTGACCAATGAAAAGTCAGGTAGGAGGCGTTGGAAGTCATGACTTCGAATTCATGTTATCAAAAGATGACTGATATATAGCAAACTGAAATCGGGCTCAGGATTGCTCAACAGAAATACTTTTATGGCATATTTATTTTCTTAAGGTAAACAATTAAACCAGCCAGTAAAAATGAAGCCAGCAATGCTGTCTGTGGTGTATAAAATTGCATTAAACCATGGAAGGCTTATCTGAAACAGATACTGGCAAACACATTTCAAGTAAAGATAGGCATTGTGCACTTTTATCTTTCCTACCCAGTAACTGCTTTCTGTACAGGAAAAGTAAAGCTAGTGACAGTCATATATTAACTGGCAGTAGCAAGAAGTTAATTGATTGTATAGCGCTTAAGTTTTCCTAAAGTATAAGAGAAGTATTAACTACTCTGTGCAGCACAGTACTGAAGCAAGCACAGGGGCAGCTCTGTCTCAGGATTTCTTTGTTTCAGTGATTTTTAGATATGTATTTCTTAATTTTTCTTTACCACCTTTTAAAACAACAAAATTAAGAAATACATTCGCCAGCAGAGTATCTTGTTTTAATCTTAGTTTAGTTTTACCTTGACATGCATAGGTCAACAGTGCCTCTTTCAAATGGAAGCAAAGTCTCTCAGAACTATACGATTAAATTAAATTTTATTTTGGGTAACTAAACAGTCTTTAACAACATCAAGTAAAGATAAAAATGTTTAATTATTTGACTCTTTTGCAGAAGAGGATTTGTCTCCATCTTATGAAGCGTTTTCTGTCTTTAGCCATTTTGAATTCTTGGTAAAATATTTCCTTAATTTTCTTTAACCGCCACATTGGTTTTCTAAAGTTATGTGTTGATACATGGGCTTTGTGTTTGGCTCTTAATTTCTACTTTAATATTCACTTAAAAAGGATTAATTCAAGCGTTTTGGTATGTTGATCATGGAGATCATGGAAAGACAGTAAGAGTTAATAAGAGTGTTAATAACTCAGTTAAATTAGCATTGTTTTACCAGCAGAGTACAACTGCTGCTCAGTGTTATATTAGTAGTTTCTAGCAGAAGTACTCATTGGCAGGGCTGGAGTAGAATGGGGTATAGCTTAGAAATAATACTTGCGTGGGTGCAATTTATATACTACAGATCTGGTTGAAGTTTTCATTATGTCCGTTTAGATTTCTGATTTTGGCCTGATTAGCTGCACTTTTTATACTGGGAAGAAGGAATATAAAAGAGTTTATTTTTAGCAAAGTTATTTTGAAGGTGCTGTAAATTACTATTAATGTTTCCTATCCTTAAACTAAACCATTTCAAGAAATACGTCTTTGTTGTTGATGCTATTGCAGTACTGCAGGACTTGAGACCACCCAACCTTGTACTTGTCTTGCAGAGTCGTTAAGACTTTCAGTCCAACTTCTGCAGTATTATTATGAGCAATGCAATTAAAAACAAAAAAAAGAGAAGATAAAGGAAAAGAAAGTTCCTTTAAGTTTGATGTTGCAGCAACAAGTTATGTAAGACCAGTTTGAAACCATATCTTTCAAACCTTTTAAGGAAGTATCTTCTGTATGACTATGAAATGTAAAAATACCAACTTTTCCCTCCTTGCCCCCCACCTCTGTCTTTCAGTTTCAAAGTTTTATTGCTGTTTGTTGTATTGGTTTTACATGCTGTCTCTTGCAAGTATGAAAAAAGCTACTTCTAGAGACTACTTGCAAAACAAAGTTTGCATACTTCAGAAATTGACTCAGAAGGAGCTTGGTTGATAGCCTGCCTTTGCAAAAGGGTTTGTTTTATGATTAAGGGTGTGCCTATTTGCTGTGTTTGAAATTAATGCCCACTAAGTGTTGAAGCAGTGACTTTTCTACAGCTGAGTTATGTGAAAAGCTGCTGTGACTTTGATTTGCTTCCTTGCTCAGATCATCACCGCTGTTTAGCCATAAAGAGCTATGATAGAAAGATCCTGGGGGGGTTTGTTTGTTTGAACCCTTGTGGTAAAATTAGTACCTCCCTACTTATTGTGATAATTGGAGTGGGGCAATTCCTGCGCTGCCTGGGCTGTTGGAAGATCCTCATTCAGAATTCCCAGGCAGCACGCGGTCGATGCAGGTCTGTGTCTCTGATGCTGCCTGCTCCCATGTAAGACGGCCAGGCTTTTTCTGCTCTGCAGCTGGCATTGTGTTTTGTGCTGCCTGGACGCTCAGTCATTTCTTCTTTCTGTCTTCAGGAACTGTTTGGTTAAGCTATGTGCTGTTGGGTAAGAAGGCTGAATTTTGTCCTAAAACAGGGTATTTCCAGTTAGATTGTGTGCAGTTATGTGACCAGATGACATGTTCCGCAGTTAGCTGGGTAATAAAACGATGGACAATAGAGGGTGGCAGGAGTGTGTGGGCAGTTCTGAAGGTTGGTGCAGCTCAGCTCAGATGAGTAACAATTTTTAGGAAGCTTCATGGCTGGAAGGAGAACATGGAGACTTTAGTGGCAGAAGTCATCTAAGATGTGTCAATTGGAGTATTCTACCCCAGCTAGTTATACTAACGCTTGTCTTCACCAGTATTGCAGAAGTGGTGACTGATAGTATGCACCAGTGCAGATAATATAGTCGTTAAACGTCCTTGGAACAAGTGTGCTGTAGACCCTGGTGCAATCTTCTGTGAATTATTTGACATGAGATGCACAGACACATTTTCTGGTTTATAACATTGAATTATATTTGCACTTTTTGTTCTGCTGTAGATGGGTCTTGAGCAGGTCTGTGTCAGCTGAAGAATTTCTGTAAAATTGTCCCACTGATATTTGTAAAATAAATCAAATAAACCTGAGTAAACTTTTGGAACAAGTAGGATTTAAGATACCTAAGGATGACAATGGAAGTACTTCAGTAACAAAAATGGTACTATTAAAATAACAAAATATGATAAAACAGAATTTATATTTGAAACTAAGTTATAACTTCTGACAGCGGGTCTTCCAAATTATTTAAATTGAATTCTTTGGCTATGGTAATACACATCATGTTTAGGTGCCTCACAGCTGTGTGTGCTGTAGCAGAGAGAATTACAGCACAGTGACTTTTGATACTGTGCTTTCCAATTTGGTTTGAGTATTTGAACTAGAATATTATCAGGTCAATTCTTCAACTAGTATGAATTGTTGTGACTCAGTGGAATGTTGTAGTTCTGTAGAATGTTTCCCAGCTTGATTTGTGATGCTTTATCATCTCCTACTTCAGGAATTTAGTCTGTGCCTACCACTCTTAGGAACTCTTGCTCAGCTAACCAATGTGAACATATTGAGACATCT
This sequence comes from Anhinga rufa, assembly GCA_013400875.1. Taxonomy (NCBI): domain Eukaryota; kingdom Metazoa; phylum Chordata; class Aves; order Suliformes; family Anhingidae; genus Anhinga; species Anhinga rufa. Next base: position 23,848 of record VZTV01104121.1, on the reverse strand, counting down.
CTCATCTCTCAAAAGTTTCTTTTTGCTGGCAAAGTGAAGAATGGAAGCCACTTAAATAATGAAACTGTTAATGGAGTGCTTTAAATTATTCTGAAAAACTCCGTTACTAAGGTCAGAGCCATAGAATTATTTTAAATTCAAAATTAATCTTGGGATGAGAGTTTTTGATAAATTGTTTGTGTATGTGGCAGAGATGGTGAACAAGGTCTTATAAAATTCAAGTAGTAATGACAGAATTAACAGTCATAGCTGACTCTGAGTAGTGATTTACCCTAACAAGATACCTATTTTTCACTGTCTGAATTAACTATGCTATAGAGAAATTTTAAAATATTTCAATTTTAACTGATAATTTGCTATAATCTGNCTTCCCCATCCCCAGGTCACCCCCCGCTCCCCAAGTATTTACTGATTTACTGAGGCATAAGGAAGTGTTTTGGTTAAAGGCAGAAAGCTGTTCAAGATCCAAACCTGACGTTTTCTTTGCATTCTGTATTTTCTTATCTTACAAATGATCTTCTTATCCTTTTTGCTCAACAAATTAATTCTAAATATACCTGGAAAGCAATCAAGTCTTCTGTAATGTCTTCTATTAGAAAACTCGTCTGTAAAATCAGCATTTACAGCTGGTCTGCTAAATATACTGTACTGCAATATACTTGCAAACTGGATTGAGTTGGAAGGGACCTCTGGAGATCATCTTGTCCAACCCCCCTGCGTGAGCAGGCACACCTAGAGCAGGGGGCACAGGACCGTGTCCAGGCGGGTTGTGAATGTCTCCAGGGAAATGGCCTCTACCTTGATTTCTTAGGTACATCTACCCATTTAATCAAAAGGCTGAAAGAGGCAGCCCTGTGATAATCTGTACGGGCTGTGAGCAGGTAAGTCTCCTGTGTACTCCAAGGGGACAGACATGGAAGCCCTAAGCACAGTGGTGGGCACTGGAGGCTCTTGTTCTGGGTGGAAGGACACAATTACTGATGGTTAAGTGTTGGGGATTTTGTTGTTCTTTTTAGGGTATCAAGAATTACTGCTTTTATATCACTTGTAAGAGGTACAAAACCATTTACCTACTCTGGTTAATGCCTTGGAAGATGAATTAGCTCCTTTTGATTGCAAAATTTATAAATTGACTACTACACAGAACTTTAAAAAGTGAGGACTGGATTGCATCACACAGAAACAAAACTTCACTTTTGTACACAGTGTTGTTCAGTACCTCAGTGGGTTTACCTTTTTTAAGCAAAAGCTGTCATTGTGTACAAAAATGATAAACCGACACATGGACACCTGACATGTAGGCCCTTCTTGAGCTTTCTGGTTTAGTTGTTTAACTTTGTGGGACCTTCAAGTGGAAGAGCTTCATGAAACCTTTGTGGGGGTTGATGACTTTTAGAGGATTGCTTTTTTTTTTTGCTATGAAATACATAAATTACAAGTGTGTAAGAAAATGAGTAAAATCTATCCTTGCCTCATTCTGTGGAAAAACAGCTCTCGTCATGTGTCTTGGTGTGGTTGGGGGAAGGGGAAAAGCTACACAGACTCCTTTCATGCAAATTAAATAACGATTTCTATGATGTTTCATGTAAATTTAGGGAGAGCATTTTTGGTCATCAGTGCACAGTTGAATGGTATTGTTATTTACTGAAGCTTTTATGTAGTATGTTATAGAATCATAGAATGGTTTGGGTTGGAAGGGACCTTTAGAGGTCATCTAGTCCAACCCCCCTGCAGTGAGCAGGGACATCTTCAACTAGAGCAGGTTGCTCAGAGCCCTGTCCAGCCTGACCTTGAATGTTTCCAGGGATGGTGCATCTACCACCTCTCTGGGCAACCTGTGCCAGTGTCTCACCACCCTCATTGCAAAATATTTCTTTCATATATGCAGCCTAAATCTACCCTCCTTTACTTTAAAACTGTTACCTCTTGTCCTGTCACAACAGGCCTTGCTACAGAGGCTGCCCCCATCTTTCCTGTAGTCCCCCTTTAAGTACTGGAAGGCTGCAATAAGGTCTCCCCGCAGCCTTCTCTTCTCCAGGCTGAACAACCCCAACTCTCTCAGCCTGTCCTCGTAGGAGAGGTGCTCCAGCCCCCTGATCATCTTCGTGGCCCTCCTCTGGACCCACTCCAACAGGTCCATGTCCTTTCTGTGCTGGGGGCTCCAGAGCTGGACGCAGCACTGCAGGTGGGGTCTCGCCAGAGCAGAGCAGAGGGGCAGAATCCCCTCTCTCGCCCTGCTGGCCACGCTTCTTGTGATGCAGCCCAGGATACGGTTGGCTTTCTGGGCTGCAGGCACACATTGGTGGCTTATGTCCAGCTTTTTGCTCACCAGTACCCCCAAGCCCTCCTCTGCAGTGCTGCTCTCAATCTCTTCATTCCCCAGCCTGTATTGATACTGGGGGTTGCCCCAGCCCAGGTGCAGTCACTAAGGAAGGCTGTGTATAGTGTCAAATAAACCATTTAACTGAATTACTTTTATGGAAAGATAGTGTCACCACAGCAAAAATTTGCCACGCTGGGCCTCCCTTCAAATCTCTGATGAGCAGTGGTGAGCAGTTGAATAGCAATGTATTTGTGGCGTTTATTTTGGTTTTTTCTTTCCCCTTGTAGAAACTGAATAACCTTTCCAAGTGTATTTGAAGTTGCACACGCAAAAAAAAAAGACCCTGCTTATGTATGCAAAACTACGCACTGACACTAAATTCCTAGCATTATCTATGTAAGTTATGTATGTGAAAAGTGCATATTAATTGCAAGACTCTGATCCACAAAGGTATTTAACACCTGTGCCCCACAGACTGCCGTGGGAGGTAGGCATCTAGGTAGTCTGCCAGATTTGGGCTGGCATATACACAGCTGACCACCTCTGGAGCAAACTTTATTCCCTGCAACATAACCATATTCTTAAGCTTTTACTTTTAAGATAATACTTCTAGGCTGATGAGGTGTTTGTGTGGCATGTTCTCCGAGTTTGAAGGTGTCCTTACTCTTTGTCAGCCCAGCTCAGAAGTGTGGAAGAATTTCCTTGATGCAGCCTTATGGAGTACATGTCTGTTACTGAAGGAGGGCTGATGGATGTGTGCTGGCAGTACAGTTAGTGAACCTCATTGCTTTCTAACCCACACAGATATTCCAGTTGCTTGCTGTTGTAGTTTGGCCCATGAACAACAAAAACAAAGTAAGTTGCTTGCGAGATCAGTGAAGTGAAACTTGGTGAGACATGCCTCTTGTGATACTAGAGTACGCAGTTTCCACATCCAGGATGTAGTGCAGCTGTAGTGACCCATCTGGTGCCTGTCCCCATAACTTGCCCAGCCATCAGCAAAATGACACCTAAAAGTGGGACTTTACAATAAAATCCCAGTACAGTGAAAATGTGTTTTTCAAGAAAGATTCTAAATAATCCTGGAGAATATTTCGAGCCACAAACACAATGTTTTCGTGTTTGGTTTGACATGCTTTTCTGAAAAGTGTGTAATCTTGATGAAATCAGAATGGTGGCTAATAGGTTATAAGCCAAGGTTAATACAACCTAATATATGTTATTTGGAGTTTTGTTAGGTTATTTTCTCTGTTTTGATATTTGTCTTTTCTTGCTTCCTGATTTCTTTCATTGGACATAAGAGCGTGCTATAATTTGACTGGATTATGTTTCCCAGATGACTGAGCCATTATTATAAATAAATCTTCTTGTAGATAAACTAATGAGTAGCCTGTGGCAATGTCCACACACATGCCTGGCTGGGTTTGGCTGGATAGCTTGAAGATAATCATTTAACAGGTAATTGTTTTTCAAGTACTGTAGGTTCAATATATAAAAGGAATTGGGATGCGCAGGCTTTTGTATTCCTATGGTTGAAAGATCAGCAGTATTTTTTGGATGCTGTATATTTTTATATTTGTTTACATATAGGGTAAAGATTTTTTTGTTGTATAAATGACAAAATCCAATAAATGCCAGCTTTCTTATGATGCAGTTTTAACTTGGGAGAATAAAACACAAACACAAACAAAGCCATTAAGACCAGCTCTTTCTGAAGTGGACTTCTGAGATGGCTGCTATTTGAATACATTTCAAAATGGAGTTAAGGGGTGCAGTATGTGGTGGTTAGACAACAGCTAGAAAGTCAGCCACAACAGAATCACTCAGTTTACTTGCTGGGGCAACATAGCAGAGTTTTGTTGATGTATCAAGCATGTAAAAACAAATAGACTGACTAACCCACTCTTTTATAAAACAATCCCGTGTCTTTGCCAGCCTCCCCATTTCATTATGCAACTTGTGTAATAGATTGTAACTTGAATACATATCAACTTTGTGTGCTTATTGACTTAATCATTTTGTAATGCTGCTGATGCAAGATACAGTAAAGAAGTAGCAAGTAAATGGCTCTGTTAAGCTGAAGGAGGGATTCAGAATTAGAGTAGAAAGGGACCACAACAGTTTTATACCAGCCAAATATACTGTGGAAAAGTGACATTTAGATTAACACAATATAATCAAGACATAAAAGGGGATGAATGGAACCCATTTAACTGAAACAGCAAAGCTCTGAAGACATATAAGATTCATTGCTTTAGATACTGATTTCTAGAAAGCACTCTGCGATGTCAAGAGATTTAGGACTAAGGCTGAAGAAGCTGGATGACACCCGTGACCATTTTTGGCTTCTGCTTAGCAGCCAGGGTAGCGCCTGTAAATATGGGCATAGTTAAATTTATTCAAGAAAAGTTCATCGTCATTAGCTCACGACATTAGACCTCACTCTGTCTTTGCCTTTAGGTTAAGGCAGAAATAGGGGAATTTGGAGCAGATACAATGCATGACATATTTGGCCATGAATACTAGAGAATAAGTTTTGAAAAATCAGATGTTGTACAAAGAAAATAAGTATCAATGTCAGGTTTTAGACTTTGCTTTCTGTAAGCCATGCAAATGAGACAGTGGGCTTCAGCTTTTTTTTTTTTTTTAAAGATGATGAGGCAGGATCAGTCTTGGGACCATTCAGCCCCTGGAAACCACATACTCTATATTAAACTCTATTATTTTAAAGCTACCTTCTAAAATCTGTATTGATTAAACAATTTAGAAAAACACAGCTACTTCTGGAGTGTCTGAGAGAGAGTGCCAAACAATCTTCTGCAAAAATAGCTGCAGCACTGAGCAAGAATCCCCTCATCTGCTGTACAAGAAATGGTCACCTCAAGGCAGAACGAATGTGGTGGGAAAAGGATATATGTGTGTGTTTCTGACTCCAGAAATTAATGAGCCAGAGAGGAGAATGTCGCTCCTGCTGCTGTGCCCCAGGCTGGAAGGGAGTGCTGTGAGGCTCTCACGCATGTTCAGTATTTTAAGGAGCGGGCATGGAGGTGAGGATGCATTGAGTTTGCAGAAAAAGAGAAAACTATTGTCAAAGTGAAGAAGTAAACTGCTCTCTGTCCCTCCTTTTCCTTCTCTTTGCTGTCTTTGTGATGAGGGTGTTACTTGTTGTGGTCTTGCTCTACCATTAGCATTAGGATTTTGCAGCTTTTGGAGTTGGAATGAAGTTAGTACATTAATGACCATAAACAGCCTCCAGTGGCTATTCTTTATTGCAGTTAAATTCTTGCTCATTTTACATCCTTCAGGCTTAAAGAAACCTGTCTTTTCACTATTACTGGAGAATATGAGGTATATGTTTTCCCTGGCAATTTGGAAAGCTTGTTTGCCATGTGATGGTTTTCCTGTATGATACATCCTATCGGGAGCTATACAGATCTTAGAGTTGTAGCGTTTGTTGATACCATTCCTGGAAGATGACACTTCAGGAGAAATACATAAATCATCCACCTCTCAGAGGAGTTATTTCTGGAGTGAGGGTTGGGAGAGTGGGTGGGCAGAGCCCAGAATTGCGCTTATAGGGGAAGACTGTCCTTCCAGCCAGCCAGACCCCCTCCCTGTCTTTGTCAGAATAATGCCCAGACAAGGTTTGTAGTGAAACTTTCTTAAGAATGCTGGACAATCCAGCCAGGGAGTTTTTCAACTAATCTAATTTGTAAGAGCAGATCCTGACAATTTGGTTATTTATTAGGAGAGTCTGCTGGAATACAGTGGGAGGTACAATCTGAAAGATGAGATGTGTGTTAGGAGAAAACAGAGGCTAAACACTTTTAGCTAATGAAATATCAAGACTTCTTTAGTTCCTTGCCTGGCAAAGCATTCTAGAGGCTTGTTTCTTCAGTAAGAAAATGAAATTTGTCTACAAACACATTGCAGAGCTTATCTCATGTCTCTGTTGGGGCAGAAGAACGTCCCAAGACACATGGTCAGCATTTTTCAACAGGCTTATTTATATAAACATGGAGTAGAAATCCTCTTATGTCAGTTCTTTTAAAGCTATGGCTTTCCAACCCTTTTAGAGTCCTTTTTCAGATAAGTTAGCCTGCCAGGGCTTAAAAGGAGTTTGCAGACCAAGATATCGGGGTATCCAAAGACTCTTTAGGGCCAGGAAGAGCAAATAGGCATTGAGAAGCAGTAGGCTGGTTTAGTGTCAAGACATACTGGTTTAGTGTTAGTCCAGTCATGCTAGTAGTAGGTGGCACAGGTATGAAAGGAAAAAAAGACATTCCCTCACACCTGCCCAAGCACCCTGTTTCCTCCTAGATTGCCTGGAAGGTCTTGGTGAAGAACACGGGACAGCAGGCAGCTCCACAGGACGGTCAGGGATTTGACCTTGTGCATTCACAAGTCACAGGTGGTTGTCACATGGCTTTGTTTGACAGCTGTCTGTTCTGTCACATTTCCAAATCCTAAATCCAGACATCTAAAATTGCTATTGTACCCCTCTGCCCTCCAGCGAAAATAGTTTCTGCCATTCCCTTTTCCCCATTCTTTTCATAAGGGCTGTTGCTTGTTCAGATTTTTCATGCCCTCACTGTCCCTTCCACATTCTTGAATTAACTTTTGCTCTTTGATTTCCAGTCGTAAGGGATTGAAAATTATGGGTCAGCTTCCAAAACTCCATTGTTTTTAAAAAGTTTTGGTGTTGGGTTAACTTTATCTGCTTTCTGTGCTTTCTCTGAAGTGTGAGGCTTATGTATCCGGGATTTTTTTTCTGTAATTATGAGTTGTAATTAAATAAATAACTTACCTTGGAAAATATTTAGAAAACAAACCACTAGTTTTGGTGATTTCAGAGATCATCTGAAAACACTGAATGATTTATAAATCATTCTTAAAACCTGCTTGAGCAAAATCAGTTCCTCCTGAGGATAAATAATGAGGGGAAGACATTCAACTGTTGCTTCCACAGCCTGTGCTTTTCTTAAGTGGTAAGATGCTTCCAGCTCCTTCTCTTGCACTTGCTTTATTGCTTGATCCCCTCCCTTTCATTCTTGCCTTGGAGTATCTTAGGTCCTTGATTCTCACTTCCCACAAGTGTGGGTTGTTTTTTTTTTAATACAGTAAAAATTTAAGGTGCTTTTTTGTTTGTTCATTTCACTTTCTGGAAAGCAAATAGGAATTGAGGATACTTTGCGAGTTTTCTTTCTGTGAATAAGCTATAGGAGTGTGTTTCTGCTGCTTGTAAGGTTCCTGTCTGAGCTCCCCAGCTGGATGCAATATCTATTGATTCTGTTGCTCTTTCATTTATTCATGCTAGCATGTGAAATCTCTTGGAGTTAGGTGCTAATGGATCATGGGGAAAAAAGGCAAATCCTTGTCTGGTGAGAGGTACTGCTAATGCTTTCCCAATCTATGCTGCAAAAGGCGTGACTTCAAGAAGTAAATGCATAAAACCCAAAGATGTACTGTGTATTAAGGGAATAGCTAATAATGGGTTGAAAGCACTGTCTGTGAGTGCTTTCCGAAATTGTTTCTCTGCTGACACTTGGGCCACTGGATGCTTCTGCTTTACCAGTGCTACCTGTAAATGGCTTATATTCCAGACAAAACCAAAACCAGTCAGATAAACCAAACAGGGATGAAACGAAAGATTAGTCTATTGTTCAAAGCACGAAAGTCAGTCTATGAAAATAACATGAAAACAGGGTTTCTCGCCTTTGTTTACCCTACTGCAAACATGTTTGCTTAGGAGCAATAAGAGTTAATTGTCAAACTTTACAATGTAGTTGGAGATTTTCTCATAAAATGTATAACAGACCTTGCCCAGATGGCAAATGCTGATATGTAAATCTAAAACATGAAAATTTCCATTGGGGGCCAGATGGTGGCTTAATGTGAATTGTTTAACATTTAGGTTTGTCTTATTAAAAGTGCCTTTGTATGTCCAAACTAAGCTATCAATGTGGTTGGAAGAGTATATCACTAAATGTACAACAAAAAAAATCAAGCCATGAGGACAAGGTACCTCCTGCTTACATGGATCATGGGAGAGAAAAGCGTGTTCTTCTTTGAGAGAAGTTCTTTCTGTCTACAAAATTGTGAAAAAAATATTATAAATAAAATCAAATCACTGTTCGGGAAAAATGCTAAAAACATGACTTTCCCAGAAGCTAGAAAAGTTGGACAATGGTGTAATAAACACATTAAATACCATAATGTATTTCCCCTCAAAATAGGCGTTGGTGTTCAGTGGGAAAGAACTGAGCTCTCGACTAGGGGGAAGCATCACTGCTGCAATCCCTCCCGGGCGCAGCAGGTCCTTCCTCCTGCAGGGGAGGGCTGGCTCTTCCTGCACTGCCTCTTGGCTCTGCCAAAACCATCGTTTCCTCTGATGCAATTCAAGAAATTGCACAATGGAGGAAAGAACAAACGGGCACTTGTGGACTCCGTCACATGAGGGGCCACTGGTGCCTTTACAGTAAATATGTCTGATATTAAGGGAAGTGGTTAGCGCAGCTCCAAAGGGCAGCAACCAGCCCTGGGTCAGATGAGTCTTTCACAGGACTCTTGGTGCACGTGCTCCAGTTTGGATGCGGATCTGTGCTCGCTCGTCCCTCCAAACGAATTTTTTGAGACATGTTGAGCATCCAAAAATTAGAGGGTAGCTGTTGCACTGGCAAGAAGTAAAATACCTTTTAATAGCTTTAGTTAAACACTCCAGGCACCAAATGCACAGTTATTTTTTGATGCTTTTATAATGGAAGGGGTAAAATGCTTCAGTGATAAACCTAAAATAGAGTGCCTGCCTGTGTCTGTGGATACCTCTATGTATGTGTGTGATAGTGTTCAACAAGGCAGAGAAATAATTTAAAGAGGAAGGCTGAAGGGGCAAAATTGCAAAATATTTGCCCCCCCCCTTTTTTTTTTTTAAGTTCTTTGCCATCACTTTGTGCTGGGCATTCACTAAGGAGTGAATCACTGCTCAATGTTGACTCCATTAACTTTGACCTGAGGCTTTGGACTAATGCCCAGAATTATTTTTTTCTTGAAAAGGACAGTATTACTAAAAGCAATGGCTGAAATTATAGATGAGTGTTAAATGGCAGGTTAATATTTAAATCAGCGTTCTGTTTGATGATATTACATAGTAGCATATTGAACAGAATCAGACTTTCTCCATGCAATCCATTATGTGAAGAGTAATTACTTGAATTGTTATTCGAAGGTAAGGCTAATATTGCTGTATTTATATAGAACTTTTCAAATTGAAAATAGGAGTGCTCTTTTCCAATTATATGGTGATAATTAAAAACCCCCCACCCTTTTGGTTTTAAGTGCCACAAACACACCAACTAAATAAAATAAAAGAAGGTGCTGCTGACAAGCATCTCTCTCCAGGGTAGAGACAATGTTGTTGAGCAAAACTCAGCCCTTTGCCAGGGAGAAGATACTGGGCTAAATATGGTCCCTTGTAAAATGGTGACAGGAGCCAATCAATGCTGTTGTATTTCTCAACCGACAGCCTAAGATCCTGAAAACCATGCAAGCATATTTATTCATACAACAATCCTGCTTGCCGAATTGATTGCTGCACACATGCAGAGGTGGTGTACAGCCATAGCATGTCTTTTGGCCAGCTGGTGTCTTTGGAGATCTCTCATCCCACAAACGAAGCGGCACCCAAAGCTACTTATTTTGGTAATGAATATAGCCAGTAGTATGGCTGAAAGATTTAATGGCTGTGCCTTACCTTTTTGCACTAAGGCTATGTGGTTTTTCTTCTTAAGGAAAACATGTTATGCCTTCTGTACCTCTTTTTTTATCGCTTTTGTTTTTCATAATCTAAACTGAAACTGAGCACAAGTTCTTATGTTTTTGAGCTGTATTCTGTTGCAACTCGGGGAGGAAAACAGCTCTGTTAATTCACAGCCTCGTGCATTGCACACACACAGACACACACACACAAAATCTTTCAAGTCACATTTTTAATGGTGCCTTGTAAATGAATAATTCAGAAGTGAGCCCTGAAATCCAGGTCCTACAGTTTTATCCAGAACATATTGCAAATGCTCTGAGACTAGGAAACAGTTTTGAATCTGCTGCAGAAGGAGACAGTGAGCAGCTGGTAAACTACTGGCCCTTAATGAAGCTCTACCATATTGCAATATCTCCAATTACTGCAGAACTTAATTAGTTCGTTTTACCCTGCCAATCTGGAGAGACCAAACATTGTCTTGGGCAGCCACTGTAATTATTTCAGCATCTTCATTGCTGGCCATTAAAGCTGAGTTTGATCTCTGCCAGCAAGGTATATTAAATGTGTCTTAGATTTGGGAATGTCTGCATTGTATTACACCCAGATATTTTATGTAACTGCCCGATTTTAGAGAACAGTAATTTTTTTAGTGACTGGTAGAATTAGTTCATGCAATGTATAAATACGAGTGTTAGCAGTATAACATTTTTAATGAAGAAATGAGAATATTGAATTGGTTTGTTCAATTGTGGACTTGCCCTAAAGCTTTTTGCCCTAACTGTTGTACAGAAGTGATTGTTCTGAATGTTAACATGACTTGGCGTTCAGGTTACTTTGCTTCTCTTTTTGATAATAGTCTTAAGAGATAAGGGAATGTGTTAATTTGATATGATGGCAAAATAAATGTATCTTGGGTGTAGAACTGCTAACTGAATCAGTAAAGTTATGTTCAAATAAAATGTAGCATTCGGGATATTATTTGTTATGTGCTAGCCTGATGAGAATGCCCAACACTGAACATTATTTTTGTGTGCTGCCGCTAAAGGGTGATTTTAAGAAAAATGAAACATGCCATAAAATCAAAGCTCCCAGGCACCAGCTAGAAATTGTTGGCACTTACCCATCTGACAAATGTGGCTAGCAAGTATTAAAAGTCTTTTTCAGTTGACATCCAAACTGATTATTTTTGAGTGTTAGGTTTTCTTCACAGAAGAAAACAGTCCAAACTTCAGCCCTTAAAAATATAGAATATTTGAACAGTNATCATATTTTCAGCTTAAAACCAGCTTTCACATTTCAATAATAAAGCTGTGAAAAATAGAGCTTGTTAAAAAAAAAACCACAACAAAACCACAACAAAACGAAACAAACAATCAAAAAAGCCCCTTATGCAATAAATTGAAAGAAGTTGTAGCCAAATCAAATACTATTAACTGGTTGGTTTTCCCTAAATAGCAGAGTTTAATTTGTCTTCTGAAAAGCTACAGGTGCAAGGGTGGCTGATTTCCAAGAAATTTAGGTCATTGTTAGCTGTCTGATAATGATTGACTCTGTGATGAGCCAGAGGCTGACTGATTAACAAAATTTGAGACCTATTGACCTGTAGCTTATACTCAGCTGCTCTGAACCAACTGCACTTAGAACATCAACCTAGACTAACCTTTAAATTACACTTTTTTTAGTAATAGTAATTAATAATTGTGTTTAGTGCTACAGTGATGTTTTGTCACTTGGTGACTTTGAAACCACGTTACCCTCTGACTCTGAAGTCCTGTTCTGTTGGTCTTTAAGATTAATACCTAATACCAGGATAGAACATAAATATTTTAAAAATACATTTTGCAGTATGACTATTATAGTTACTTCAGACAGCCCCCATCATGTTTTTAGTCAGCTTTTACAGTTTTATAAGATTATCTGGAAAAAATTTACATGGGCAAACTTTTCGGTTTCTGTTCTTTTCTCCTAAAAATGATGTTCTTAATGTGGCATGCCTCATGTTTTCTATGAGCTAACTTAGGAAAGAAGAATATAATTATCCTCTGGCTAGTTCATGTATTACCTTACCAATTGTAACAAATTGCTTAGTTTCTATGAGCCTGTGTCGAGGCATTGGCAACCAAACCATCAGTTCCCACACTTCAGAAAGGTTGGATAGAGCCATATTTTATTTAGATAATTTTGTTGGATTAATAAGCCTGAGTTACATGAGTCTACCTGTCTAATACAGAAATTAAAAGCTTTGCTATTGTTCTTAATCAGTTTTGCTGGGGAGGACGCTTGCTTAAAAAACCATTTCTGTTACAGGACATGAACTTGATTGACATTCTTTGGAGGCAAGATATAGACCTTGGGGCAAGGCGTGAAGTTTTTGATTTTAGTCAACGACAGAAGGAGTATGAACTCGAGAAACAGAAGAAACTTGAAAAGGAAAGACAAGAGCAGCTCCAAAAAGAGCAGGAGAAAGCCTTGCTGGCTCAGCTGGAGCTAGACGAAGAGACAGGTGAATTAGTTCCTGTTCAGCCAGCTCAGCGTGTTCAGTCAGAAAATACTGATCCATCAATCAGTTTCTCACAGGTAAACCCTAGTATGTGTTTGTGAGTGTGTTTAAACCTTTTTCCATTCACAGGAAGGCATAATGTTAGTGGTTACCTAAAATGAATTTGCATTTGTTGCTGTAATGGAAGATTCTTCAGTTATTCAAAGATGCAGTAACGTTTTTTCATAACTTTCCTACTTAGACCACAGAGACTTCAAAACCAGAAGCAGAGGCCTTGTCCTTTGATGACTGCATGCAGCTCTTGGCAGAAGCATTCCCATTTTTAGACGACAATGAGGTAAAAATACTCAATACAGCGGTTTCACAGGTGGTGTTCTAGGGGATCAGTCTCATGTCTTCTACTAAGACTTGTCTTCAGCATAATATTAATTTGTGATATGATTTTTGTCCCCAAGCTGACTCCAGCTGGAATAAAGCAGTGTAGTAGGCTTGAACTAGGGCTGTGTCTGGAGGGAGTGGAGCGGTACTCTTGTGTTCCTTCTGCTTACTGAACCCTGCAGCCAGGGTTCGGTGTATAGCGCTAGCTGATGGCAACCATTCCGGTTACTGCAAGTAACGGTAGTGGACTTGGTCATTTTGTTACAGTGAGCTTAGTGCGGCTCTCTGGAGTTAGTGCATTTGAGTTGCTTTACTTCTATGGGCTGACCCAGACTGTTTGTGTACGGATAAGCTCTTCACTAGCCAGTTTCTAGATTTTTTTTCCTGTTTATTTCATTAATATGAAAATGCCTTTTATGGGAATATTTTTATATTATCCCATTGTTTACAAAAATGCTTTTTTAAAGAAATGCCCCTCTGTTCTGCAGAAATGGTAGAACACCAAAAACCAGATTTTTGCTTTGGGAAATTCAAAGTTGTTTTTTTTGAGTGGGGTTTTTTGTTATTGTTGGGGTTTTTTTGTTTGTTTGGTTTTTAATATATTTTTTTTTAACATGCCAGGCTTCTTCATCTGCATTTCAGTCACTGGTTCCTGCTCAGATCGATAGCAACCCAGTCTTCATTTCCTCTGATCAAACTCAGCCACCTGAATCACCTGTTCTAGTTCCACTTACTGATGCGGAGAATATGCAGAACATAGAGCAAGTTTGGGAAGAATTATTGTCCCTTCCAGAGTTACAGGTAAAGGTTTAGTATGGTAAGCAGCTGAAAAGAATAGCATTATATTTTGGAAGAGTATGGTATTTTGGAGAATGCAGTACAATAGTGTCTTTACAGATGGTGATTATGGCTATCACATTGGATTCTACACCTGTAAGATGTCTATAACTCAATATAAGCTTTAATTGTTTTAAAGTAATACACTGAAAAACATGTAGGAGGAAGGAAATTAGTTGTTCATCAGGCGACCTTAACAAAACACAATCTATCTTCCCAATCAGAACTTCCACATGTTTAGTAAGCCATTCTTGGCCTCTGTATGCAACTTGTTACAGCATGATCATAGTTATGGTTGAAATTTCAGCTCCTTAAAAATGGACACTTCTGATTTACAGATCTACAACAGGCATTGTTTCCACAAGCATTATTGTAACGCGGTGTCTGATTGTGTGAATCACTGATGGTTACTTTTGCATTCAACTTTCTATCTAAGGAAAAAGTTTTATATATATGATGGTAGAACATATATTTATATATATAAGTGTCAGGTAGTTTTATAACTACTGTTTATATATATGTTCAGTAAGAACTAAATATTTAACGTACATGAACTGAATATTTCAAAGGAACAAAAAATCACTTTGCTCTATTTCCAAATTGTGCATTACAGAGGACATCTAGGGGTTTTTTTCTTTTTCTATCTTTATGTTCTATTTATATTTTCCTTAGATTTGACTATAAAATTGGGTAAATTTTTTTCAAATATATTACTGTAGAATGTCATCATACTTCAGCATGACGCTGCTCTACTTTATGCTGTTACCACAAGAGATGAACGCTTGATGGGATGCCTGTAGATCCAAATCATGTTTTAAAAAAAAAAAAAGTTTGCAGGAACTGTGTTTTTCCTGCCACTCCACATTTTCCCTTCATCCTTTTATATTTTTCAAAATTTTCCTAGTTTCCTAATCTTAGAGCTGTGGTAGGCTTAAAAGACCCTGTTGTGGTTTAGCCCCACTCAGCAACTAAGCACCACGAAGCCACTCGCTCACTCCCCCCACCCCTGTGGGATGGGGGAGAGAAATGAAGCCTGAAAAATGAAAAGGAGAGGAAAAAAAAAACAACAAAACAAAACCAACCAAACCACAAGTGGTGCAACCGCTCACGACCCGCTGACCGACGCTGCCCATTCCCGAGCCGCGATTGCTGCCTCCCACGGCCATCTCCCCCCAGTTAATATACTGGGCATGAGGTCATATGATATGGAATATCCCTTTGGCCAGTTTGGGTCAGCTCTCTTGGCTGTGCCCCCTCCCCTCCCGGCTTCCTGTGCACCCGGCAGAGCATGGGAGGCTGGAAAAGTCCTTGACTAGTTCAGCACTACCCAGCAACAACTAAAACATCAGTGTGTTATCAGTATTATTCTCATACTAAGTCCAAAACACAGCACTGCACCAGCTACAGTGAAGAAAATTAACTCTATCCCAGCTGAAACCATGACAGCCCCACATAAGTAAGAAGGGCAATTGGCTGTGAAGAGGCAGCAGTGACGCTGAAAATACATTAAGGAGCCACACCAAAATTACCTATTGCAGTAATTCTGAATAGTAATTGAATAATCTTCTGAAAAGTGTGATAATTACATTGAGGGCATCACCTTTTACGAAATTATCTTTGAAGAAAAGGAGAAAAAACCTCTCACATTTAAAACCTTAGCTTAAGCCTTGAACAATCTCTGGTTAAATAATCAGTGTGTGGTCTCTTTTTAAGAGAAACAGAACCATTTTGGTAATTGCCTAATTCTTTGGGGAGCCGCAGGATCACTTATTTCAGCTTCAGTTAAGAAACTGCGACCCCATTGGAAAGAACATTGGTCTTGTAGCCAGTGAAAGCCCGTCAGTGTAATAGTCTTCGACGCTCACACTGATGTTAGCCAGCTTAACTAAAAGTATGTGGGGTAAGTTAACATTCGCAAGGCTTCACGTTGGTACTTTTTACTTCACTGAGAATTACATTTTTCTGCACTGAACAGCTCCTTCATTCAGTAAGTCCTGAAAGAATCATCTTTTTTGAGGAAAAGAAATCTATGACGTAACATGAACTTGAGTGTGAAAAGTAATAGTTTGCTAATAATGTCTAATGCATTAAGTCTCATTCAGTAATTTTACGTTTACTGTACTCGTGCTGTTCCTAGCAGTGGTGCTTGTGAGAAGTGCAGGCCTGGCAGCTCCAGGATCCCCACTAGCAATTTAGCAGAAGAAGAAAGCTCCATGCAGCTTCCATATAGCGTTGGAATGGGTCTCTTCAGCATCTTGCTATGAGTTAGAGAGGCTCTGCTCTCTTCGTCTAAATAGCTTTGTCCAGAATAAGTTGCTTCATACTCTTACTTAGGTATCTAGTCTTCTTCCTAGATTGCCTCTCTGTAGCAAGAGTATGTTGTAGTCATCTAGGTTACAGTAATGCTGTCATACCCATTTTATGTCCGTGTTGATTGCTAAAATATTTAATGTCTGTGGGTTATAGAAAAAGGTTTTATCAGTTGGAGATGTGTTGCTCAACTTCTCCCTTGCCTTTCCCATGTAGTGTCTTAACATTGAAAATGATAACCTGGCTGAGGTAAGCACGATCACGAGCCCTGAAACCAAGCCAACAGAGATGCAAACCAGCTACAATTACTACAGCTCATTACCCATCATGAGAAAAGATGTTAATTGCGGTCCTGATTTCCTGGATGGCATCGATGGCCCCTTTTCCAGCATTTTGCCACCAGAAGACACCAGCCAGCTGAGTGTGAACTCTTTAAATAACATGTCCCCTTCAAACTCTGATTTCTGTGAGGATTTCTACACCACCTTTATTGATACAAAGGCTAATGGTGACACATCAACGACAAACACTATCAGTCAATCGCTCGCGGAAATTCTAAGTGAACCTATTGATCTTTCTGATTTCTCACTGTGTAAAGCTTTTAATGGCAACCACTCAGGAACCGTACCGGAATGTAATGATTCTGACTCTGGTATTTCATTGAATGCAAGTTCTAGCGTAGCATCGCCTGAACACTCTGTTGAATCATCTGTCTGTGGAGATAAGACTCTCGGTTGTAGTGATTCTGAAATGGAAGACATGGATAGTGCTCCTGGAAGCGTGCCGCGGAGCAATGCTAGCATATACTCCCTGCAGTTCCAGGACCAAGTGTTTTCCTCCGTGGGGCCAAGCACTCGAACACCTAGTTTGCAGTGTACAAACACACCAAAGAACGAACCCCCTGCCGGTCCAGGCCACCCAAAAGCTCTGTTCACAAAAGATAAACCTTCAGGCTGCCTTGAAGCTCATCTCACAAGAGACGAGCAAAGAGCAAAAGCTCTGCAGATCCCTTTTCCTGTTGAAAAAATCATCAATCTCCCTGTTGATGACTTCAATGAAATGATGTCTAAGGAGCAGTTCAGTGAAGCCCAGGTTGCACTGATTCGAGATATACGCAGGAGAGGCAAAAACAAAGTGGCTGCTCAAAATTGCCGTAAAAGAAAACTGGAAAATATAGTGGAACTGGAGCAAGACTTGAGTAACCTAAAAGATGAGAAAGAGAAATTGCTTAAGGAGAAAGGAGAGCATGACAAAAGTCTTCGGCAAATGAAAAAGCAACTAACCACCTTGTATCTTGAGGTCTTCAGCATGCTACGTGACGAAGATGGGAAGTCTTACTCTCCTAGTGAATATTCGCTGCAGCAAACTAGAGACGGCAATGTCTTTCTTGTTCCTAAAAGCAAGAAGTCAGAGACTAAACTTTGAAGGGCAGCACAGCTGGCTACTGTTCTCCAAGCTGTTATTTTTGTATCGTTATCCTGATAGTTTTTACTGTGAGGTAGAATGCAGAATGAGGTAATACTTTTCAAGTAATTCTATGCAATGATAATTTTAAAATTAATAATTAGTTTATGGAAGATGCAGGTTTAAAACTAATAGTGTAATGCAGACGGATGTATGCAAAGTTTGTAATCTCACTTTTATAACAGATGTTTCCTTCTTAGATCACCACTGACTAGTTTCCATATATATGTAAATATTTAAAGATACCATATTTATATACTGTTCCTATCTTGTTATATTCATAGATTTGAGATATATATATATAAATGATTTTAGCCTTTGAAATATAATTTCTTGCAAGACAAACAGTATGGCTTCTGATATTTTTTTATAAATATGCAATAGTGTTTGTTTCCCATTTTTCTTACACAATTTATACTTGCTTCATATTTAATATATTATTTTAATTTAGTATGAAGGTTGATACTTAATGTTTGACTTTGATTTATCAGTTCATTAAACTTTTTTTAAGTCTTCACGTAACAAATCGCTCAATAACCAGGATGTATCGCGCACCGTTGGCAGCATTACTAATGCTTCGTTCAGTGAAATGTTAACTGCTGTTCGGAAGGACTGTATAACACAAAGTGAAGTTTCGAATCTCTGCTAAGTTTACATAATTTTTGTTTTGCTCTTTGAACACTACTTAAATTTATGATGAGGTCTTTCCTCCAAAGGCATTTAAAATCTCTTAATTAAACATTGTCAGCATTATGCATTTTTCCAACTAAAAATTCTGTACACTTTGGAGTAATTGTTCTAGAAATACACCGTGTGTCTCTGACTCTGCTCAGCGACCATCGTTTGTCACTGCTATTACTTTGGAGCTTATGGAAGAAGGCATACTAACTGCCAGCCAACTGAACTGTTTGGAACCTGTGCTCAATTAACTGAAAAGCATTGTGGAGTTTAAATTATGATTTATAAGAGAATAAAAATTGGGCAAATGTATAGCATTGGTTTGTTTACTCCTCAGCTGGACTCAGTGTACTTGATCAGTGTGGATTTTTCAAATACAGAAAATGTGTAATTTGAAATATGCATTAAAAAATGTATCTTCTTCCATCATCTTCCCTATGAAACTTCTAAAAGGCATTTTTAACCTGAAATGGTTTTTCTGCTACTGATTTTTTCTATATCATTTTAGGAATATTTGGTCTATTACAATATTATGCATAATTTCATTCAGTATAATAAACACCAAGTTGTTTTGCAAGACGAAATATGCATTTTTTGGTTTTTGTTTTTTTTTTTTTTTTTTTTCAAAGAATGAACTGGAGTTACTGAAAAAGGGTAGATGTTTAATAAAGTTATAGGAAAAGGGTTTAAAGAGGGGCATCAGATTAGGAAACCAGCCTTCCACTGGCTCATTCCTCACAAAGTTAGAGGAATGCTAAATAAAATGATACAGTTGTTGGTGAATTCAGGCCTGAGGTTGTTTTTCCCCAAAATGTTTTAACTGTGCTGGAGCTGCATATCCAGCAGAAAGCCTTTCATGTCATAACAGGCCATGAAAGCCAAAGGAACAATTTTTAGATTATCATAACCCCAATTCTGTGCTCTGTCACTCCTTATGGACCTTCTGAGTGTCCTCAAAAAACCAAACCAAACCACAAAACAGCAAACCGAAAGCTCCTGTGCTGAAGCAGTACAGAAAGCCCTAGTTCTGATGGATGTTCTTGTGTCGCAGGATGCTGTGGAAGGGCGCCTGTGTGACTGTTCTGTGCTGCGTGCTGCTCCCATCGAGCTCCCCAGTGCCTCCAAGCCCTCTCACCTCAACAGCATTGACTACCTTGGAGCCTATGATTACGTAGGTGCTAGTTCTGCTTTTCCTTGTATGCACAGAATTTCAGATGCTGTTTTATTGTCCAGCTGGTCACAGCAGCATCAGCGCAACTCTTCATGATCAGCTTTTGTTTGTATTACCCTAAATAATTATTTCTAATCCTTGTCACCTTGTCATTCATCTTCCTGTTAACTCATTACTGATTCTGAATAGCAGAGGCCCCTCTAGTACCTGGTGCAAACTCTCTCTCTCTGCCGTCCCCCCATCTGCAGCGCAACTGTAGCTAACCAGAGACGGGCAGGGGTAGGAAAGCAGAGCAGTAACAGCAGCTTCATCAGGAAGGTAGTTTTGCTCCAGGGCAGTGTATTGCCAGGAACCATGGTCCTATAGATGATATCCTCTGTAAAAGGCAGGTATAACGGCCAAGTGCCAGTACCAGAAGAAAGTCTTTGGTGCTTAAACCTGGGACTATCCAATGTTCCAGCCCTGCCTACCTTAAGAGAAAAGCAAGAGTTTCACACGCAGCTACTCATACTGTGTTACTTGCTGCAAGGCCCTGCCCTACAGAACGTCTGTATCCGAGGCAGCAGATACAGCAGAGTCAGGAAAAAAACCAGATTTCCAACATCCCTGGAAGCACTAGGAACGCAGCCTGTTACATCAAGTAGTACCGTTTGTGTTTTTGCAGAAAAGCTTGGGAACTGTAAATCCAGGTGACCCAACTCGCCCTTTGAGGCTGCTTACCTTGTTCATACCAACCTTCTTCCTCATTAAGGATGTGTCAGCCCCTCCCACGGCACAGTCCATGACACTCCGAGCGCAAGAACACTCCTCTTTCTGGAGCAAATGTTCAACACCAACGGTTGAAAACCTAGAGGCTGGGTTTGCAGGGCAAAGCAGGTTTATTTGCTCCAGTGAGAACAGCCAAGCACCAGCTAAACTAAATCAAAGATACTGCAGCAGAGAGGGATATTTTTCTTGCTGCTGTTGCTTAGATGTGCCTCTATTGACTTTGCCACCAGTACTGCCGACGGGAAAACACTCCTAACCCTCGCCAAGCCCAGGTGAACAGTAGGGAAACGTGAGACTCCTGCCATTTAAAGCAAGGGGATCTAATCCATATTTAAGGATGGCAATTTCAGAGCATAAGCAGCGTTACGGAGGAGGCACACCGAGCTACCTCCCTGGCCAGTCTTTCAACACCAGCACAGGGTAGCTCTAATACATGGGTAGGTCTGATGGCAAAGCACAGAGAACCTAAAGAGGAAGAGCTCCTGGGTTCCCCCCCACTGCTAACTGGGCTATGAAAAGCCTGACTTACAGAGAAAACCTTCTCTCTAGCTGTAATATAAATACTTTAATTACACATTGGCTATATAAACAGCCAAAGGCAAACAGCATCCTTACAGCCTTTGCAGGGGCCATTGTACCTGTACTACCCCCACATCTAAAACCTAATACAGGGATACTTATTCCATTGCCAAGATGAAAAGAGTAACAAAAAAAACCTGCAGTTAATGCAGAAGCCTTGTTTGGATTCCAGCAGGCAAAGAATCAGGCTGAAGTAACTCGGACCATGACAACGTGCCTTCAGTTTAAACCAGCATCTTTCACACCACGAACACGGTGAATGTTGCACTCGCATCCAAACACCCAACATCGTTAAGGAAAAAAATACTCCACAATACATTAGTTTGGTATGTGTGAAAACACCAGATCGCAAACTATATCCTTCATTTTATTATTGTTACTGAGGTACAGAGTATGTTCCCAAGCCTGAGAGCAACTAGTGACAGTGCCAAGCCTGATGCATCACAATGCTGACCTCAAACACTGACAACGCTCCACCTGGAGACTGTTTATTTCTTGATCAAAACATTCAGTTTTAAAACGATTAGAAGCGAAGCAGAGGAGCTGGGCTGAACCAAGGTTTTCTGACTTGCAGTCCCACGGTGGAAAGATGATCCTGTAAGTCACAATGTGTTGCAATAATTTAAGACCGCTTTGTGTTCCTCACAGCGCTAAAAAAAGGCGACGGCAACGCATTTTAGATTGCAAGTCATTTGACAACGTACACTTTATTCTGATACAAAATAGAAGTATTTTCACAAATTTCAATCCATTATGGACTATACTGAAATGTTTAATTTCCATGCTATTTTTAAACTTGTTTAACCACAAGTTCTAAGATTTCAGCACACTAGCACCATTGCTCTTGAAGTCTTTGCCAGTTATTACAACATATTATTCTGTTTCCAATCTTGCGATATTATCTTCTACATGAAGGCCATTTTTCTTCTACGGAGATACTTGGGTTACTTTAGTTCAGGAAAAAGCTAATCTTAGATAGAGATGTCAACCTGTAGCACCCACAGCAGAAAAAGAATCATCCATCAGATATCTGAATTGTAGCGATACTCAAGATTTTTCATGCTCCACACAATTTAAGATGCAAACACTCGTCAGAGACCACAGACTGATACGTAAGTGAATATTCCACCACAGCGCAGACAGTGTACGAAAACATCTTAACGTCTTAAACACAGGAACCAAAGACAGCAAGTCAGTACATCACACAATCAACGCTTGAAAGACTAGGAGCGTTCCCCTTCCCAACTTAAGTATTTAAAGAATATCGAAGTTAAGATGCTGTGTTTAATTTGAGCGTTCTACAACAACAAGACACTTACCACATCTGCACCAGCCCTGGGCCCCTTTTGGGGAAAACGCATTTTTACCACCTGGAAGTACCATTGGCTTTTAGACCAACGCACAGGTTTAGGCATCAAAAACTTCTGCAGAACTGCAGCTTAGGGACCAACGCTTCGTTAACTTTACATCTTTATGCCTCCACCTACATTTACAGCTGCTATTTTCAATAGCAGCCGCCAAAGGAAAATGTAGCCATGAAACAATATTCTTAACTCTTGGAAGTGCCTCTTGGCCAAAGATACACTCGACCAAGTACTCCTTAAGGATGCGCTTATCTTTGACAAGGCTTCTGAACAAACTGGGGTATGAATAATTGAAACTAAGCAAATTAGTCTGACAAGAGTGTTGAGAATTCAAGTGTGAAAATAACTGTAACAGTGAAGACCTGGTTCTATACGTGGTGCAAAAAGACCCCTCCAGAGCACAGAACAAGCCTGCAGCACTATGGAATCCTCTAACGTTAAGGAAGAGTAGAGCTTTGCTCTATACGCAGGCCTGGTAACGGGGAGCAAACTAGAAAGAGGTTTTGTTAAAACTTAGTTTTGATAAAAGATATTCAAGATTTTGCTGTTAAAAAATTGTAAGCCCCCCCAGTGCAAAAGCATTTTTCCTCAGCCGAGTGCTATCCCAAGGCACACTAACGCTTTGCCCCGTTACCTGTTGCTACGTACAGACGCCTGGGCGAGCTCACAAGAGCAACGCAGCCTAGCGGAGGAAAAGCAAAGGTTTCCCACCTCCAGGGGTTGGGAAGCAAGCACGTCACCTCAGCAACGTGCTCTCTACCGTATTGCACTACGGAGAGACTGTGACCTTACTGCAGCGGTTGTAAATTTGGGCTCACCCTTGGCCAGCCAAAAACATTTGCCAGCGTTTTCTAAAAATATACAGTCATTGTGAGATCTCCATTAAGTAGCTCCTGATGGTTTGAAAACCTCAAGATTACCATTGTAAATTACTTCCAAGCTAACTTTTAATTGTACGTTAAGTGTCACGAGTTTGCTTTCTGGATGATTACAGACAGCAGGTAAACAAGTTTAAATACTTGAATCGGTCTGCGAACATGCCTAAGCCCTGGGTTAACCGAGATGCACGGGTTCCATTGGACCGTTTTCTGAGTAACTGAAGCAAAACCAATACAAAAATAATGCACATTCAGAAATGTATTAAGTTTGAGTAGGTACTAGACTACCATGTAAAAGGAGTTAAAAATATCCCAGGCTGTAACAATCAAAGATGCAGAAAAGGAAATACATGTTCCAAGAGTTAAGAACCAGCGTGCACGAAAGCAGATTCCATGAAGCGTTCTTTCATCGCCATTCATCTGTATAAATGCAGTCGTGCTTTCAGCTGGGTGTCACGTGACAGCATTGGCCTCCCCTGAACTGCCCTGCCTGAAAGCACCAAAAATCTGAAAGGGAACTCTTTGATTTGTACAGATAAATACAAACCCACCTGGAAAGCCAAGATTAATTTATTAGGAGGGAAATCACTGCTCTGGCCAAGGCAAAGTGCCTTTCCAGAATTACTGCAGCAGCAGCGCATCACACACTGCCGAGAACCGTGATGACCCGCTTCAGTGTCCTCGCCTTTCTGGGCTTCCGTAAGGCATCTCTTTCTATCACAAGGCACCGAACAATTTCCTGGAACCCCCACGGCATCCCCCCCGGCGAAACCAGAGCACACATTTCAACATTTATCATTTCTGTCTCGTTGACCTCAGACACACAGCAATTTTGTACCTGC
>VZTV01104120.1:0-18185 GCA_013400875.1 Anhinga rufa | reverse complement strand
TCCTGAGTGATAGGGAAAGGACAGCTTTGAGATTAAGTCATTTCTCCCAGTTCTCCTAGAGTTTTAAGCAACCCCAGACAGACAATAAGCTGCTGTCTCCTTCCATACCAGTCCTTGGATCAGAACCAACATATAGGACTAATTTACTGAATCTCATATAGATGCAGTAGTACACGTTGGTCTCACAGGGACTCGGTAACATATAGGGCTTCTACTTATTCGCCTGAAATGCAGGTGTTTCTTACAGGCATGCTTCACCTCAGATGGCTGCATAACTCTCTTCTGTTTCAGATCTGCTTCCTTCATGTACATAGACACATGATTTTAATCAGACTGTTTATGGTCTACTTACTGTGGACAAGCGAGTGAGCAAAACTGGTCTTTCCTTTGGTGGGTTGTTGAAAATATACATAAGACAGGAAAACATGAAAACACAGAACTCTCATGGCCAGGTAGCTGAAGAGGCAATTTGTCCATGCAAACTAATGACAAAAAGAAAGCTGGTACATCCTGAACACAAATGAAAGAACAGTTCACCATAGTAAGCCATATTATATTCTTAGACTTTAATATAAAAAAAAAAATTAAATGACAGCCACTTCTGTAGTGATCAGTATCATCATAAGATGGTTTTAACATTTGAAACTACTAGAAAAAAGTGCACATTTCTGTCAGAAAACACTTATAGCCCAGCACCACCCCAGCATTCATTAGGATCGAACAAACTGAAGGAGCAATTCCCATGGCACTTAGGCAGATAGCTGACCAAGAAGTCACCAAAGGAACATGCCAAGAAATAACTTGGCTGACCAGCTGAGAGAAACATGGTACAGAGCTATACATCTGGGGCATGTATTTATTAGTTGCATCCAGCTGGAAATGACAGAAGAGGAAGAATAAATGTGGTAGATGCAAAAGCACAAGAGGGAAAAGAGTCAACATTTACTTTTTTTGTCTTTAAACACTGTTATTTAAGGAAAAGTCCAGTCATAAGCTGAGAGAAAATGTTACCCATAAAGTAATTTGTGTGTTTTCAAAGAAAAGTAGAACCCTTTCCAAAAGCTCTGAAATATTACAAAACAAACATGTGATTGGGACTCCCCAAATGCTGTATTGGGACCTAGAAAACATGAAAGCAGTGACTCACTTCCTCCAGGAGACCACAAAGCTGTTCAGTTCAAATAATCTGCTTCCATTATTTATGGCATTCATCAAATATAGATATGTTTGCCCATCCTCTGCTGATCAAAACATGCTAAAATACTCAAGAGTACTCACAAAAATGAACTCCAAGCCTGAAGCGACTGCCCTCACCATGACTAAGAGGAGACATACTTTGGAGTGTGCTAGAAGGCTAGCAAAACAGGCTGGGGTCACATCCCTATACCAAGGACCTTTCACAGAGTAACACTTCCTATAGCACACACTGACAGATCACACATGTGCTGGCATATCCACTGTCATCAGCAGAGCTGCACAGACCTGCCTGAGGGGCACGGGCACCCTGTTGCGCACCCTCCTTTCCAGGCCACGAACAGACTTTGCCATGTGCTCAGGCTGCAAGAAGATTGTGCTGACTCAGCATTTCTCCAGCTAATCTGGGCTTCCTCCCAAAGGAAGCTTATGGATACGGGTAAACGAACGCCACTGGCTGTTTCAGTAGATCCTCTGGCTGGGGTGGCTGGTAGACCAGGACTAAGGAGAGTACAGCAGAGCACACCAGCTCCATGTAGATCAAATAAGTGACTGTGTAGCACAAGAAGGAAAAACGTCAGGTCCCTGCCCATTATAGCTCTGGACATTAGTACTTGTTCCTTCAGTTTCACCTGGAAGTCCACTGTGGGCCAGGGCACTGGCTGTGGACCCCATTATAAACACCCATAATGACGCTTCCCATTAAGATAATGCTGGAAGTATATTAAGAGGACATAAGAAGCAGAAAGAAGGGCTAGCTGTTCAAGCATCACATACATTTGACTTAAGGCAAAAATGATGGAAATATAAATGTTTTCTACTTTCATACTCAAGAGAAATTACAGTTATCCACTAAAGCTAACACTGGCTGCTAAAATATATTGTATCCAGTGAAGAAAAGTGAGTTACAAACATATAATGGAAACCTCATTTCCTTGAATTCCATAGGCTGTTGTAGTTCCTTGTGCAAGTTGAAAATAACTGCTACAGGCACCCTTTCTATGCAGGATCTTCCAACTTCTGTGAAAAGTATGAAGCTCTTGCAGGCAAGCTACACTTTAAAGCATACATCTAACAGATTGTGGGCTTTAAACTTTTCTTATAGAGGGGAAGAAGAAAAAAAAAAGAGAGACAAGCTAGCTAGAATGAGCTGAAAAGCATATCATAATGTATATTAAGACAACTAAGACAGTATGTTGATGCCTTGAAAGTCCAGCCATGTGGCACTGATGGGAAAGAGAAATCCTTTGGCAAGCCAATCCAGAAGTTTTCAGGATCGGTGAAGCTTTCATCAGGGAAAATTGGCTGAGTAGCAAAAAAACTTGCTCTTCCGCTCTGTGGAAAGAATGAATGTTCCTTATGGATTCATTTTAAATTAAATTAACTTTGACCCATCATTTCTCTGTAGTGTTACTTCTTCCTTCATCTTCTAAAACAATTTTTATCAAGTCTGTTACAAAACAAATGATACAAATGAACTTGTCACAGCCTGGACTTTCATATTGGTCATTTCTGTGGTCAATAAGGTCTATGATAAAGGAATATTTCTATATTAATGTACTAAAAGGCTGAAAATGGAAGAATAAGACTATCCTATAAGAGAGGAATTTGGAAAAAGATTAAGTGAAAGAAAAAAGGAATTCAGGAGAAATAAAATTCTTAGGATCAAAAAAGGTAATCTTTACCTTGGTAGTACCCTACTACTCCTCATTGCAGAAATATCTGTGACAAGTATGTATTTAATGTATTGAGAAAATGTTGAGAATTTTATTTTTCTTCATGTGTGATGCACTCTTAAAGAGGGACATTTTTAGTATTTGAGACATGCTTTAGGATAAAATGCTATACCATAGTGGAACTGATAAGGTGGGCTGCTGCGGGGGAATACCATTTTACTCCCAAACAAAGCTTCTCTGAATACTGTCTTTGTAAACACACTCCTATGATTTGAAATTTTCCCTTGTAAGATAATGGCAGATCCTTCTAGTCTGTTCAAAATGAGTCAGTTCACAAGTGACCTTCATTACATAAAAGGCATCAGTATTATGAAGAAACAAAAACCACTTACATGGTACACAATAAGCAAATAACAAAAACTGAAACAATTCCAGAAATTCAGACTTTCAGAATTCCAGAAATTCCAGAAATTACTTCAAAATTCAGGTTATCAGAATAGTCAAAGCAGCAAGTACAGACTTTTTAATTTACCAGAAATACAGCAAGAGAGACATCAAGAGCATATATCTGAATTTAATATGATTCTCCTATTTCCTTTAAAGGTCCTTGTCAAGCATAAGTCTGCACTTATATGTAATTTCTTGTGAACAAAAAAAATATTCAGCAAATTCTGCTTCTTTCACTTTGCATAGTCTATACATGCAAATTATAAATTTCCTTGATGGAATCATTATTCAGTAATCTAGTAACATAATTCAGTATCTAGCAAACCTGGACTGCTCACATTAATGAGGGTATTTGAACTTTAGGGTGGGCTAATTAACTGCTTCAGTTGCAAAGTAGGGCTTTGAAAGTTCACTGTGTATAAACAGGAATAGCAAATAAACATGAAAGTTACTTAACTTGCTAGAGAAATAGAAGCACAGAAAGAAAACTCCCAATAATGATCAAGTGGCTAGCATGCATAATCACAGGATTTAGTGTTGGATTCTCCAATAATATCCCAGAAAGTCTACTGATTTTTCTTTTTTAGCAAACATTTTGGAAATTACTTCCTTACTGTAGGATGAAAAACTACATGTGGCCACACACAGTGGAAAGTGGCAGCTGAAGGAAGGATTATAGGTTCCCTTAATTAAAACATTGATCCAGTCTGGCATCAAAAGCCAAATTTAGATTTCAGCATCTGTGAAATGGTGAGAGTTGTCTTTATTAGATCAGGGAGGTTGCCTACAGCAGACACTATCAGCTGTATAAACTAATGCATTTGTCAGAAAAAAGCATCGATTTCCAAAGGCAGTCACCACCTGTCCTTACCAATTTTTCTGTGGAAAGCTGGTATGCTGCTTTTCATTGCTTAAGGAGCTCTGTGAATCCCATGTTAAATTTCTTATAATAATAATTTTCTGGTTTTGCTACTGGCTGTATTACATACATCTTCCCACTGTATTTTGGATGCTTACAAATCTTCATAGAGTGGATAAGATAGAGGTCTCTACCCCAATTCTTCTGGGCATAACGAAGTTCATAAAGATACATAGTCACTTATCAGGAAAGGTAAATCCTTTCAAGAAAGGGGCCTGGACCCAGGTCCCACTGCCTCTAAATTCAGTTAAGGAAACAAAGGCACAGCTTGCTTATGTTTGAGTGGCAGCAGACAAAAGCTGTGTTCTAAATCAAGGCTGAATATTCCTCCTGACAGTGGAGTGTAGTCAAAAGAAAAAGTTACAGAAAGTACCTGAGAAAACTAGTGTGAAAGTTCAGTTGAACAAATTACGTGTTCATGTGAACATCCCTGAAGTGTATATTAGAGCTTGTGAAGCTCTAACAGAGCAATTCAGTATTTTAGACTAAAAGAGTATAAAAAAATCAAAAGGCTCAGAAACCATTCTTGTAAGACACTAACACTGCCCTAAATTTTCAATAAATCTTCTGATGTTTCTCCTTTAATTTCTTCTTCCAGATTTTCACAGGACTGAAATAAGATCTTCCCTTTTTTCTGCAATACCATCTTCCTCTTTCCTAGCATCCCCACTGGCAATTTTACTTCAAATTTAATTTGTTTTTTCTCTTTTTATCCCCATACAACTGTTGTATTGCCTTAACTAGCAAACTCTTCTGTAGCCCTTGCTTGCAATCTAATTGTAGAAGCTCTATAAACTTGTGCAAAAGCCAGGCTGCCTGTTGACCTAACCAAAGCAGTGTTTGCAGAGAAATTCAAAAGGCAGGATGCACTGCATTCAGAATATGTACACGTTCCAGTTTTACTCCAATTCCTTCAGTGGCTTTACAGCATACACTCAGGAGATGAAGAGAGCCAGAAACACCCCAGCTTGAATAGGAGGTATCTTATTAGTCATAACCGCATTAAAGGAAAAATTTATATTAAAGAATATTTGCAAACAGATGAGTAAGTAATGCAAACACTATCAGTCCCTACGGTTTTTATTATGCTCCTTTATCATAACATCAGAGTGTCTTCTATTAGGGAAATGTGTCTTCTTTATTAAAGAAATATGATATACCTTAGAGAAAAGAAAGGGAAATGAGCTAGTATTCTAAAGCCAAATGTCACAGCTTCCTCTATCTAAGCTTGCAGATGATTATGAAAAGCTTAGCTGGAAGCCAGTTCTACGCCAGGATATACACTGAAGCATTCCTACATACTTACTACTTGAGCTACACTCTTATTTCTATGGTAGATACCTAAACATCAAAATACATTGGCCAGAAAGAAATATTATTTGCAAACACCAGCTAAAGAAAATGCTGAATACGTTTTCAAATCACCTGTGCATGTCTATAAGCAAGCAGCTACAAAACTTGATTCCCAACATTTCTTTGCTAGAAGCATACTAGCAAAGGATGTTTTTTCTTTCTTTTTTTGCCCTCAGTTTTCTTCACACTTAGGAATATGACAAGAATCTAAAACAAATTAAAACACACCTGACTTTTCATAGGTGTTTATCAAAGTGACTCAAAGCTCTCACTATTATTTTCTTCTTCTTTACTAATAAGAACTTAATCACAGTAAAATGTTCTAGATAATTCTTTGTGAGCTCTATTTCTGTCATTCTTCTGCTGAGACATGGCAGCATCTCATAGTTAAAAAAAATTAATCCTCAGTATTATTTCCTGAAACACCTTAAATAAAAAAGGAAAATATCACAGAAGTACACACATGCTATTACTAGAACATTAGAGGGTAAGATAATGCAGGAGAAAAATACCTTATGGGAATGAAAATAATTGTCTGGGTTACCCCCACATGAATGGGAGATAGATGATCCCCACCAGCTGAGGGTTTAAAATTCACTGACCCAACCCATGTCTATGAGAACATTCCCTTCACCTGTAGGTGAAGATGATTTAGGAAATTACAAAAGCCCTTTGATGTTCATATTTAAAGCTAACCATTCTGGCCAAAATTTCAAATATAAACTCAGTGGAGCAAAAAATATTGTAGAGCTAATTACAACACACTTGAAGCTTTTAACCATAGGTTGGCTTACATAGTCACATATAATTCTACTTTAACGTGATGTAAATGCTGAGAAATTTTCTGTTCAAAAAAGCATGTTAGAACATCATGCATGAATATATAAGATGAAATTAAAAGTCAATATCATCATGTAATATCGTAACAATCAGCTCTAATGAAATGTTCAGTTCAATACATAAGTATGAGCTTTTTTGTATTTAACTTACACACATCATAGGGGCAGGATGAGAGACAAGGGGCACAAGGTGGAATGTGAGAAATTCTGACTGAACATAGGAATAAAGGTTTTCCTTGCGAGGGTGATGAAACACCAGAACAAGTTGCCCAAAGAGGTTGTGGTGTTTGCATTCTTGGAGATATTTAAAACTGAACCGGATGAGGCCCCAAGAAGCCTGATCTCGTTGGACGTGCTGTGAGCTGGAGGTTGGAGGAGCTTTTCTGGAGCTTCCCTCCAACCTGCACGATACAGTAATTCATATAAAAACTTGTAGGTATAGCTTAGAAAGAGACTGAATACCCACATGCTTTGAATCATTTAGGTGGAACTTCAGAAAGGTCTCTCAGAACAAAAACATTTTTAACAATTATATTCATGAATTCTCACATTTTATGAAGACTTCCAACCTCTAGCATAAAAAAAAAATCATGTCAACAGCCTGATATATTGATTTTTAAGATTATATTTTTATAGTATATGCATCTATACTTAATTATTTGTAATAAAAGTTGTTAAAAAAAACAAAAACAAATGTGAGGTGTCATTTGCTCAAAATAATTTTAGGGGAATTTTCATTTTTGGCAGGAAAATTGAAATATTTAGTTTAGGGTGATATAAAATTATTTTTATTTTTCCATTTGTCTGCTGACCTAAAAAAAAAAAGAAGAAAGAAAAAAACACACAAAATGCAACAAACCCTAAACACTCCATTCTTCCTTCTTATGCTACTATTCCCTGATGCACAAGAGTGAAAGCTCTTCTTTTTCCCCTCCCAGCACTGGGGGTGGGATGAGTTGTTCTCCTACCCACAGCATGCAAGTGAGGGAACACCTACAGCTTTAGCAGAGGCAGATCCAGCATTGCCAGCTATAGTTTGGATGCTGACAGTAAAACAGAGTATTTGTCAGAAGTGCATGTTTGACAATGTTTACATCAGCGTGTGAAGCGAAAGTGTCACTCGGAAAGTCGGAGAAGGAAGCCCTGCCAGTCTTTCCTTGTAAAAGTGCTCCATTGCACACATCTATCTCACCCTTAAAAAGCTGCTGATGGCACTATGCATTTTCCACACCTTTCAGAGAGTTTTTCAGCCAGGTCTTAGCTGGTGATAGCGCAGGTCAACAGAGTGTCTCAGAGGTATGCTCTGACTGCCTGCATGATGATCAGCCCAGCTTCTACAGCCCACCACTACCCAGCAGAACACACAGCTCACATAAGAGCGAATCAGGATCCCTGTACAGTAGCATGCAGATTTCCCAAACTCCAGTTAACCGAGCCTGCTGCTGTCACACCAGGCTGGGCCTGGAGTTCAGGACCCCGCTCTCTACTCACCTGACACTGCCACAGCCCTCCTCTGCAACTGCCCCAGCCTGAATTCATCTCCTCAGTGGTTAACTGGCGCTTCTGTGAATGACCAGTACAATGCTCAGCATTCCCAGCCCCGCTTGCTCATGGACAGCAAGGTTAGCATGTCCTTGACTCACCTGGCACACATCACTTAGTACAGAGTAGGATTCTATTCCTTCTATCACATCTGCATAAGGGTGACATGTGAGACATAAATATTCAGATCTTCCTTCATCCCATTCCCCAACAAGGTCTCAGTTTATAAAATAAATCTTGCAGTCTATGACTTTTTGGTATTGAATGTAATTCCACTTTTATTACCCCAGTATTCGAGCTGATAATTGGGATTTTCTGACACTCCATAATACTGACAGTGCATCCTTACTTTAATATCAGCTGCAAATTTCACTAACACATTTTGATTTTTTTTGTGCCAGAGAGAGAATATAAGAGAAAATAAGAATTAGTCCCAAATCTGATCCTTAAGGATTTTGACCTGTAATCTCCCTTGGCATGCTTCTGGTGCATCCATTAACCATTCTACTGCTCTTGTACTAATTTCCATCTTCTCCAATTTAAATTGCACAAAGATGTTTTACTGAACATCAGATAGTTGAGATCTACCACATTTCTTTTATCTAGGAAACATGTTGCATTTTATTCTATCAACAGCTGTTTCTACTTTTGTCCCTTGAGGCCCTGAAAAAAGAAAACCAAAAAAAACCCAAAGTACCATAATTCTTAAGGTTCCTCTGACAAAACAAAACAAAACAAAACAAAACAAAAAAAAACAACAGGGAAAAAAAGAGTTTGCAATTACCCATCTCAGGCCTCGGATACAAATGAAGCTTAATCTGAAACAGTGTATCCTTTCAAACATCCTCAATCTGAAAGTGATAGCAGCAGCAGCAGCAGCAGCCTGTTAATTCATATACCAAAAACCAAACCAACAAACAAAATCCCATGGTAAATATGTCATGACTGATTGAGATACAGTTTACTTAGTTATAAAGTTCAAAGACTTGCTGTCTGGAGAAAATTCTACATCCAATATTATTTAATAGATTCAGGACAAAAAAATTCCCACCAATTATGATGAGTCACTAAATGGAAAAGATTACTTACAGTAAAACATTATATATAATTTCAATTGCCTGAAGGACTCAAAAAATTAATATCAAAAAGTAAAAGAAAAATCATACATCAAATGGAAGAATGTGGTGTGCTATTGACAACTGATGTAGAAAAATGTTATGAATGAGATTTGGCTAAACATGTTCTTAAAAATTCTAGTTAGTTCAACACTTCATTAAGAAAAAGAATCTAGAGAATAGATATTATAGGATAGTGAACACTTCAAGATCAGCAAGTAGTGCCATTCTAAGAATGCAGTAAAAACCCCTGCATTACTGACTGGAAGCCAGCAAACATTGTCCCAATCTTCAAGAAGGGCAACAGAGATGACCGTGGTAACTACAGGCCCATCAGTCTCACTTCTGTGCCTGGCAAAATTATGGAGAAGATTATTCTGGGGGTTATTGAAAAACACCTGAAAGACAACGCAGCCATTGGTCCCAGCCAGCACAGGTCATGAGGGGAAAGTCCTGCTTAACAAATTTTATTTCCTTCTATGACAAGGTCACCCACCTAGCTGATCAAGGGAAGCCAGTTGATGTGATCTTTTTTGGATTTCAGTGAAGCTTTCGATACTGTCTGTCACAGTATCCTCCTGGACACAATGCCCAGCATACAGCTGGGGAAACACGTAATGCAGTGGGTGAGCAATTGGCTGATGGGTCGGGCTCAAAAGGTCACAGTAAATGGGGTTACATCGTGCGGGCAGCCGGTCACTAGTGGGGTTCCACTGGGATCCATCTTGGGGCCGGTACTCTTTAATCTCTTTGTTAATGACTTGGATGCAGGCCTTGAAGGAATACTAATGAAGTTTGTTGATGATGCAAAACTGGGAGGAGCTGTTGACACTCTCAAGGGCAGAGAGGCCCTGCAGAGGGATCTGGGCAGACTGGAGAGCTGGGCAATCACCAACCGTATGAAGTTTAACAAGGGCAAGTGCCGGATTGTGCACCTGGGGCACGGCAACCCTGGATGTACAGACAGACTGGGGAACGCGAGGCTCGGGAGCAGCTCTGCAGAGAGGGACCTGGGGGTTCTGGCTGATGGCAAGTTGAACATGAGCCAACAGCGTGCCCTGGCAGCCAAGAGGGCCAACTGTGCCCTGGGGTGCATCAAGCACTGCATTGCAGCCGGTCGAGGGAGGGGATTGTCCCGCTCTGCTCCGCGCTGGTGCGGCCTCACCTCGAGTGCTGTGTGCAGTTTTGGGTGCCACAGTACATTAAGGATATAAAGCTACTAGAGAGTGTCCAGAGGAGGGCCATGAAGTTGGTGAAGGGCTAGGAGGAGAAACCGTACGAGAAGCGGCTAAAGTCACTTGGTTTGTTCAGCCTGGAGAAGACGAGGCTGAGGAGAGACCTCATCGAGGTCTGCAGCTTCCTCACAAGGGGAGGAGGAGGGGCAGGCGCTGATCTCTTCTCTCTGGTGACCAATGACAGGACCTGAGGGAATGGCAGGAAGATGTGCCAGGGAAGGTTTAGGTTGGTTATTAGGAAAAGGTTCTTTACCCAGAGGGTGGTGGAGCACTGGAACAGCCTCCCCAGGGAGGCAGTCACAGCACCAAGCCTGACGCTATTCAAGAAGTACTTGGACAATGCCTCAGAGATATGGTGTGAATTTGGGGTTGTCCTGTGCAGGGACAGGAGTTGGACTTGATGATCCTCGTGGGTCCCTTCCAGCTCAGGGTATTCTATGATTATCACATTTTATCATACAGTCACTTGATCTGCACTAGTTACTGTACTCATGTTTGACATTCAGTTCTTAGGGAACTCCAAGCCTTCTTTTCCTATCCATTAAGCATAAAGACAACTCTATACAATCATTTATTGACCTGAAGGACAGAATGGTCCAGGTTAGACATTCCCCATCCATATTAACATCCACCTATGCCTGAGCCACAGCCAGAAGAGACATTTGCCAGTATAAAAGCATTATTTGTTCAGATTCTTTCATTAGACTTGGCTCTGAGCAGAGCCCCCACTACTGCTCTAACAGTGCTTGGGCACCTACATTCCTCTAAGCAGCTTCCATTTCAGTGAGAACACTGGGCACTTGAAATCAGGCACAAGATTAAATGAATTACCAATCATGGCAGCACCACTACAAAAATGTTGTTTCCATCCCTGCAGAGGTTTGGCAGATTAAAACAACTGAAGATCAAGCACAGATTTATATGCAAATTCCACAACAGACTTAAGCCCACATCCAACTTTGGCACATAAGCCAGCCTGTTGAACAGGTGAACAATTTACACACTTGTTATGCAATGGCTGGGCACCTCAACGAATCTCTCTTTGTGATTCTGGTCTTGGGTTGCTAATTTGGCTTATGGATGGATACCTGTCTACTGTAGAGAACTGTGGTAGGTGAGTGATTTTCCACCATCTGTAAGCAATTGGATTAAAATTAGTTACTAATTGGGGTGAGAGACCTCAGCATAGGAAATACCAACCACCTGGGCCATAAAGTCATCTGCTGTAGCTTTTAGAAACTCTGGTGCTTCATAATGTTCATAGATCTCATAATGCCTAAAAAGGCCCACGGTGATGTCTTGGTAATGTTTGCAGCTGGGAAGGAATTAAGTTTCAATCATTTTTTTTAGCTGACAGTGTTGACAAAGACTGCTAACCAGGTGGTGATTAAATCTTAGATTTCTGACTTTAAAAACCCAACACTGCTTCGAGCCATGTTTTAAACTAGTGTGTATTCTTTCACTTCTTATGTAAGCAATCCACTTATAATAGCAGACCACTGTCTTGCAAGCAAAGTGGTGCAATGGAATTATCTCAAACTGTCAATGTCTGTTTTAACACTTGCAAACACAATCCCAAATGTCTGGAGGTGTCTCAAAAATATATATTTTGCTACAAGCAGTAAGACTTAAATCTTGGACTCACTGCTAGAACTGGGTGCTGTAACCATAGTGATTTCCTTTCAGCTGCTAAACTTTGACTTGCCACAAAATGGAGAAGGAAAAGGTTTGAGGAGACATTCAAACAGTTCATCCAATTTTGAACTGACACCTACTGCTGAACCTATGTTGATACTGCAGAAAAGTATATTTATGACAAGGAATCTTTGCGTACAGAATTCGAAGAAGGAATACAGTTAAAAACTGACTAAAAACAAGATTAAAGAACTGGAATTATTCCTGTAAATACAAAAAAAGGGAGAAATAAAAGCACCATCCCCACACAGAACACTTATTTTCCACATAACAGATTCTCCATCACAGAAAAGCTTTTCCCAACCATCAGGTTGGTGATAAAGGAGAGGGTATATGATGAAAAAAATCCAAGTGCTGGGCAGGGACTAACTTTTCTTACCTGCCCCCTGAGATGAGACGCAAATCAACAGTATTATCCATGTCACAAAACTGTGGCAGCTACTGTTACAGCAGGCGATGTACAATACTTTACTAAGCCTACTGAATTTCATTTTGCTACATTCTCAGTAAGATTATGTATACTGAACGAACTCCATCCATGTTTCTTACAGAAGCTACAGATCTCTCATCTGCAGCTATTTCCCTGCTCAATACACAGACATTTGTTTGCCTGTTTTATCACTTCTATAATCCAAGAGAGACGCAAGAGTTAACGTTCATCTGGCTGCCTTAGAACAACAGGGCTATCATGCAGTCTAAGACTTGAAGTCCATTTAGAGTCCTGTCTCCAGTGATGACCAACATAAAATATTATGTAAAAAGATACAGGAATCCCCCAGCACACAGAAGTGGAATAATCTCCCCACAGCACTATTTTCTTTCTTACCCACAACGGGGAAGTTATTTTACCCTGAACCACGCTAATTTATATTCCTCCCGAGATTTATTTACCACACATTTTCCTAAGCCTGTTTTAACAAGTGCAAATTAGGTGTCAGATTCACTTCAATCATTAAAAATAGCAAACTGAAAAGCATACCAGGAAAATACTCGATTTCACTTGTCTTAAATTATGAGAAAATATAGGATAAAATCTCTCCCTGAGAATACTGGTGAGTGCTGGAGTGAGACCCGCTTCTAGTCTTGTGCTCTAGGGTTCAGAGTGGGTGGGAAAGGAGACAGGACTGTCTGTTTCTGATGATCTGCTAACACAAATTGTTAGAGCAAGCTGTTCAAGTCCCAGAGTCACCATCTGATTTTCTATCCTGCTCTGAAGAAAATGGACTATGCACCTGCAAGTTTGCTGTAGGGTGTGTCAGAAAGCCAATCTGGTGAAAGGAGTGAAATACTAGGGTGAGAGTTAGCAAAGAGAGGCAGAGCTGTCCCTAGTTGTTTCCTAAACACCATTCTCCACTCCATTCATTAGCTTTATGATTATTGTCTGTGAAGAGTCAATCTCCAGGGAACAGATGTTCATATTATCCTGAGATACCTAGAGACATTGTAATCAGCTGAAAGCAAGCAGGAAGATAAATTATTTGGTAGTTTGGTAAATTTATTACTGTAACAGATACAAAAGCCATTCCTGCTATAAATAAATGAAAGCTAAACATCCACCCAGACACACAGATCCATCTGGGAAGTCCTGTGACTAGCCAGAATGTTTATCTCTAAGCATTCAGCGTCTACTTATGCAAACCCACTAATTCCGTAAATATTTAATCAAGCTTTATGCGATTGGGTAAGGCAAATAACAGGCAATATAGGAAAGGGTTCATTCCACTAAAGCTGTACTTGACTACATCTATACCATATAGTCAGGAATCTTAACCAAAGCCATTTGCCATATTGCTTCAAAGCTTTTCACAAAATCACAGAACGGTAGGGGTTGGAAGGGACCTTGAGAGATCATCTTGTCCAGCCCCCCTGTGTGAGCAGGCACACCTAGAGCAGGGGGCACAGGACCGCGTCCAGGCGGGGTTTGAATGTCTCCAGGGAAGGCGACTCCACAGCATGGTGCTGCATCCTGCTTTGTGCTGGAGCATTACTTACCTGATCACCTGTTATAATTATAGAATAATAGTCTCATTAAGGTTGGAAAAGACCTCTAGGATCATCAAGTCCAACCGTCAACCCAACACTACCATGCCTCCTAAACCATGCCCTGAAGTGCCACGTCTACATGTTTTTTGAACACCNGGCCCAAAAACTGAATGCAGTATTTGAGGTGCGGCCTCACCAGTGCTGAGTACAGGGGCACAATCACTTCCCTGCTCCAGCTGGCCACACTATTCCTGACACAAGCCAGGATGCTGTTGGCCTTCTTGGCCACCTGGGCACACTGCTGGCTCATATTCAGCCGGCTGTCAACCAACACCCCCAGGTCCTTCTCTGCCAGGCAGCTTTCCAGCCACTCTTCCCCAAGCCTGTAGCGTTGCCTGGGGTTGTTGTGACCAAAGTGCAGGACCTGGCACTTGGCCTTGTTAAACCTCATACAATTGGCCTCAGCCCATCGATCCAGCCTGTCCAGGTCCCTCTGTAGAGCCTTCCTACCCTCAAGCAGATCAACACTCCCGCCCAACTTGGTGTTGTCTGCAAATTTACTGAGGGTGCACTCAATCCCTTCATCCAGATCATTGATAAAGATATTAAACAAGACTATGTCTGATTAGAAATCACCAGGCAGAGCCATTTTATCATACTGAAGAGCAGTGAGACTCACCACCATTAACACAAGAAAAACCTCCCCATCATCTCCATCATTGCTCGTGTCATGAATAATGGCATTACTTAGTCACCTCTGCCATACACCAAAACTACCAAACAGTTGGTCTCCTGTCACAGCTTCAGTTTCTTACTATCATCCCCTCCTTGCCACAAACCAGCTTTGTAGGTGCAGGAGGAAGACCTACAGCTGTCCCATAACTTACTCCTCTGCCAGGCTGCTTCACTGATGTTGGTTTCCATTCATGTCCACAAATAACCAATTTATTAGCATTATCTTCAGAAAAGCCAAGCCTTCTGGACCTCTACATTTCATACACCTCCAACACCAGGGCCTTTGATTGGCTCTGTAATAAGCTAAGCCAGTCCTATAAAAAGCTGTAGCTGGGAAAACATCACATTTTAGCTTTAAACAATAGTGGCACAGACCGAGGCTTCACATAGCTTGGCCATCTGCATGTAGAACTTTCCTGGCTGAAAACAAGTGGGTTTTAGTGGAAAATGAGTCTTTCTACTCAGTGGAGGCATTAAGGAAAAGAAACAGAAAGGCAACTGTATTTGTAGAAGAAGGAATAAAAGCATAGGCATAATTTGAAATGTTTGTTTCACTTCTGAAAACACACTGAATTTCCATTCCTCTGTGGAATGGAAATTGTCTAATTTGAAAAGCAGTGAAAACTTACCAATAACAAGCAGCTGTTTGCTTGTTTTTAAATGGAGAAAAAAATCATGAGAATTTTTAGTTGACATGGTTAAGGCACTGCAATAACTCCAGAAATTAAAGGCCCACAAGTAAGCATTGCCTGCCCAACAACCCATGGATTTAGGATCCCTTAGCCTTCAATAGCCCCTCTGGCCTATATCATGTCAAGCGCAATAAATTAAGGACACACCATATCTATGCCGTCTGTGTCAATGATCATCACATATAAGTCCCTGTAAGATGTTTTAACTTCACCCTCCATACTGTGACACAGCTGTCCCTAAAAAGCACTAAGGGAAGTGAAGCTGTGTGCAAGAGCAGTCAGACATGTACTTCTGCTGACATTTCAGGATGGAACAAGAAAATGAGTATTTCAGAAGCTGGGGACAGGAAGGAATAAAACAAAAAATCCAAACCAACACCACACTTTTCCCAGCAAGGCTTCCAGTCTGCCCCTCTCAGAGGTCACCATGCAAGACAAGCTTTACAGAGTGCCTCAACATTCAGTAGTAGGCTCTAGCAAGCAAGGAAAAGCTTAAGGGTCAGCCTGGCTTTCCTTACTTTGGCAAATGGCTTGGATGCTAGTATTTTTTTTTCCTGCTAATGAACAACAGCAAACAAAGGCTCAATAATACTGAAATAGCCAACTGGCTGCTGAACTCCGATGGTATTTTAATGCTGTGGAAACACTATGAAACTTCCATAGCTAATATAAGATAGCAGGTAGGCCCCCAGATGCCAACCCACAGAACTTGGGTGCCACAGTCATTTGAATAACATCGGTGCAGCCCTGGCAATAGATCTGAGTGTCCTTTCTCACTCTGACCTGAAGCTGTAGAACGGCTTGACACAGCTAACAAACCTGGCCTCTGCTGTAGCCCCATGCATGGCACCACACTGCTAACTCGTTCTGGTTCCTCCTGACCTCCTCTGACTAGCAAATACGAAAAATGCAATGGCGTTTGCCTTCAGTTGAGAACAGTGTTAGGTGTGCTCTGTGATCTTTCACAAGTGCCTGGGGTTTTCTTGCCTCATTTTTAAGTCTGTAAAACCCACTCCAGAACTGTAGTTTCACAGCTGCTCTGAGGTGCCCTGCAAAGTTGCTGCTCTGCTTTCCCCCTTCACCCCTAGCTGTTCTTTCCTGCCCCAGCATTAGTGCTTGAGTAGCCATGGTGGGGACAGGATCAGAGAGTTTATCTATGTAAAAAAACACTACACCAGAATAGTAATGACAACATTAATTTCTAAACTGGATCGATTCCCTCTGCTTCCTAACTAGCTATTCAAATGTCTGCTGACCCAGGAGAAGGGATGGGAATAATGGTTGTTTTGGGTTTCAGTGAGGTGAAAGCCTTCTAAAACTTTGGTCTCAGAGTGGTTTTACTGATGTAAGCATTAAAGAAAACTGATTTTTGGTTTTGCTTTATTTATAATGTAATTTGCAAGAACACACTTTCCAAAATTTTCAGTATATTGGCACCAATCCCAACTTTCTGCACTAAGCTACTCAGTTCTCCAAATAATTACTATTCCTATGTTCTCCCTAGTTACTTATTTCACAGAGAAGAGATAGTCAGCACTCAGGAGTATTATCGACTTGCCTGCAAACTGTCTGATGAGTTATTATTTGCTCTTGCTTGTTTTTCTCCCTCCTAAAACATCTACACATACTATAAAATGTTTTGAAATGTGGATTCCCATGAAACTGGCAACAGCACTGGATTTGTAGGGTTTTAATCAGATTAATCATATTAAATTGGCCAAGTCAATTAGTTATCCAATTGGTTATGCTATTAGTAAGATAAAAATAAAACAAAGTCCTTTATTATCAACACTCTAAAAATACCCTGGATTCTGCTCTGAGGATTTAGCATCAATGATACATACATCTAAAAGGCAAATTGATTCCCTGCAAAAGCCAAAAGCAAGTTTTCCACAGAAAATTTGCCTCAGTGTTGTGAACTCAACTATGATGTTAAATTATCATGTAAGCAGCTTAATATTTAAATTATGCAGCTCATGAGAAATCTCATGGGGAAGCTTTTTCACCAGCTGTCTTTTATAAAAACATCCTAGATGCAAAGCAGGTATTTACAGCGCACTTAGTTTGTGGTGATCACAAGATGACGGAGTTCAGGATCTGGAGGACAGCTGGGAAGGTGAGCAGCAGAGCTAGGACTCTGGGCTTTAGGACAGTAGCAATGACCCAAACAAGCCAAATTCTAAGTAAAATTCCCCACCAAGCAGTCATCAAGCAGAAAGGCTGGAGGCTGATTTTTAAAGAAAACTTAGTAAGAACCAGGAACAACCCATCCCATCATGCAGAAGGACAAGAATTTCAGCAGAAGGCCTACCTAGCTAAGACAGGATTTTCTCAATGAACTAAAACACGGAAAGGAGTCTACAAGAGATGGAAGCAAGGCAACAAAACTGGCAAGAAAACCAACAATTTGTTGCTGAACAAGCTGAGAAGGCAAGGAGAGGGAGTTGCCATCTCTGTGAGAAAGCAGCTGGAATGCATAG
Source organism: Anhinga rufa (assembly GCA_013400875.1). Taxonomy (NCBI): domain Eukaryota; kingdom Metazoa; phylum Chordata; class Aves; order Suliformes; family Anhingidae; genus Anhinga; species Anhinga rufa. The sequence continues at coordinate 280 of VZTV01104120.1, read as the reverse complement.
AGCTCTGCCTTGGGGTGGGTCAGGAGTCAGCCAAGAGTTTATGGATCAAGATTAGCAGGCAGACCAATATGAGTACTGTTGTAGTGGGTACCTACTATACACTTCCTAACCAGGAAGATGATGTAGATGAGGCCTTCTTCCGACAACTGGAAGAAGCCTCATGTTCACAGGTCCCGGTTCTCATGGGAGAGTTTAATCACCCTGATATCTGCCAGGATGATACAGTGGGGCTCAGGTAATCTTGGAGACTTCTTGAACACATTGATGACAACTTCCTGAC
>VZTV01104114.1:0-21806 GCA_013400875.1 Anhinga rufa | reverse complement strand
GGAATAAATTGGTACAGTATATGCTCTTTAAGATCTTTCTGTATGTATTGTGCCATTTTATAATAGACCTATCACAGGGCTGCCTGTTTCTATACAGGAGAAAGATACTAAAAGTTTGATGATAAGTGGAAGTAAAATTAATTCAGAGTATGCTCACATTACAGTCGAATTGTGATTAAGTCTCACACAGCTTTAAAGGAACTGCCTATATTAATAGCTACTATTGGTACCTCAAGAGTAAATTTTTGACACAGAGGAAGTCAGTCTGCTTTTCAAATCTCTGAAACTGAGGTCTGTGCTGATGCAACTGTACTTCTATTTCTATGCCCAATCATTTGGGTATGAATAAAGGAGCCACAGTTAACTTTTGACTTCAAAGGGGACCAAACGTTCCCTTGACAGAGACATTTTCAATATGTTTGGTAATGACCTGCAAAATGAAGGAAAAAAATGAGCTGTCTAGTTCATTTCAAAAGATCTGCTGAGACTTCACTGAGGTGAGAAAGCCAAAAGATTAATAGGTGTGGAAATTAGACAGTGGGAATGTGTTCTTATGAAAGATCCTGTTGTTTGTCTGTTGTTGTTACCAAAATTTTTCAGTTATTGTTTTTAAGACAATTTTTCTGAAAAATTCAAAGATGGGAAAAAGACTTGTTTTGACTTACACTGTCATTTTGAACCATAAAAGGATGATATTCTACTAATCTTAATGTAGGGCCTCTCTGAGAACTGGAAAGGGTAACAGAGATGCTGGTCCTGGCGTATTGGTTATGCCTCTAGTGCAGTCTCTAAGGTAACTGCTTCAAGGAAGTTTATAGCAACAGTTACTGTTGTAAATGGAATCTGCTGTGCTGTGATGTTAAAGACAGTGCCATGTTTTATTTTAAAGATTCCCTTCCTACTAGGCTATGGCAAAAGTGCTGAAATCTTGTGTTCATCGTTATAGTAACCTCCATAGCTTTGAATTTTCAGTGGATTTTTATAGACGTGGGCGTGTTTTGCAATAGCATTCAAAAGAAAAACAACAGAAATATTTTGAATAAAGTATTTTTTACTAAAATTTGCTTGACTTGAGTCAGGGACTGGTTCCTCTCCTGGTCCAAACTGTTGGTTAAATACCCAAATAAATTGCATACATCACTAATTGATCGCTAAAAAACTCCCATGTGAATGTTAGAAATGCATTTAAGAGGATTTACCGTATTGGAATTATCAGGAATAAACCCCAGGTTAATACAACTTAACTCTGAAAGTTTTGTACTTATTTAACAATTTCTTTATCTTATTTGGCATAGTTCTTGGTATTCTTGTATGTAAGAAGCACTCTTACTATGTACGTGTTCGTAACTCATAGTATTTTTTTTTACCCTTCACTCAGTTAAGTTATATGCATTTGTAGTATAAGCTGCATTTTTCCCAGTTTATTTGACGGGGTTTTTGGTTTGTGGGGTGGTACATTTATTTCATGACATCTATCGTGTGTATCTTTTTTTTTCTGCACACTCAGTGACTAAACTTGTTTAGTAAGTAGGATTCACTTGACTTCCATCCTTTTCGCGATACCTTCGTAATTACATCTTTGTTCATTCATTCTAATATATTTATCAAACAGTCCATCATCAGTGTTTTAAGGCAAAAATCAGCTTAGATCTGTAGTACTTCTGTTTCCTTTCTCAAGACAATTCTCTTTGAATAAAGGTCTGTCTTCTCTATGACTCAGATTTACTGAAAGCACTCCATTTTGCTTTTTCCTAAAGTAAAACATGGTGATCCTTTCAAAGACAAGGAGGTAAGCTTATAGGGCTGGACAGACAAGTTTTAAAGCACAGATACTGGTGTACTACCACACCGATTACACAAAAACTATTAATTGTTGGTAGCACACAAAAGAGCAAACATCTATCCTGGGGAATAAGATTGGACAAAAATGAAGTAAGTAGTGGGAAAATATAAATGAAGAACAGATTGATTGGATAAAACCATGGAAAACTGATCAGATAATTTTAGGATTAAAGATATTTCTGAAGGACTAGAACAAAGATGGCTGATAATTTATATTCTTTTTTTGTTTGTTTTTTTTTTTTTTTAATTAGCTGAATAGAGAATTCCAGGAAGTGATAATGGAGAAAGAACTAAAGCTTAAGAGAGCAAATAGGCTTTGACTTCTAAGCCTGTAGAGAGCAGTTAAACCAAGTGTATTAAACTGCTTAAGTTATATAGTTTAGGAGATATTGTTTAGGATTATTAGAGAGCTCTATAAACTTGCTTAGAGGGAGCTACTTACCTGAATAATGTTATTACCTTGCCAGGTAAGTTTCCATTTCCTTGGAGTGTCCCTCTCTGAGGACTGGTTTGTTGGTTTTTTTTTAACCTTAAAATGTAATTGGATAAAGTCACAAGTAGTCCTGGTAGTAGGATTTAATGCTGCTTTTATCAGTGGACTATATTGTAAGGTTTATGCTTGCTTGCTGTCTCCTTAGAGTTCTGGAATGAGCAAAGAATTGTCCTATTCCAGCTTTGATATTAAATTGGAAAGGTAGAAGATTAAATCCCTTCAAACTAAGGCAGATATAGACTTCAGATCTAATGTATTTGTAGTGAAAGGAAAAGGATTTGAGACACATCAAGCAAGGATCAGCAGAACACAGCTGTCCAGGAGCATAAACTGATCTTACAAGCTTTCCTTTCCTTGATGTCCATGCATAGTACCTCTCTCCTGTACTCTCTGTTTCTCAAATATTGTCTGTTATGATCAATATTGCCCATAAAGTCTCTTAAGAAATTAATGAGATAAAGCATTTGATTAATAGGAGAAAGTATTGAATACTGACAAAATAAAGACTTGATATAGCAATGCTGTAAAAGACCTGTTTAACCAACTTGGACACCGAGCTGGCTTAGATGGAAACAGAATTTTTTATATTTTGAACTCCATAGCTAGATTTATGGAAGTAGTACTTGAAACTTGAAACATATTTATTGCTCAGAGCAATGAACATAAAGCAGACTTCCCGAAATAGGTTTGCAATGGCAATTGCTAAGGTAAAGTAGCATTTATTAACCTTAGTTAATGTGTGAATGTATAATGTAAATACTGAGTTGCTTTACTCTAGTAATGGAAATGGGAAAACTCCCAATCTTCCTAACATGCAATTAAGACAAACTTGTAGCCTCTTACCAGTCCTTTATTTCATTAAACTTCAAGCTCCTGGGCGTTAGAACAATATTATCCCAAAAGTTAGATCTTGAACAGTAATTGAGGCTTTTGATTTTTACTGCTCAGTCTGTAGCCTTTTTTCTTTGCATTTTGTTTTTTTCATTCTCTCTGTTTAGCAGTATGCTTTTTCAGTAGCCTTATAAGGTAGCTGGATGTGTAAATACCACAGTGGAGACAAATCTCTGCATCAGACTGCCTTTGTAATTAAGCAGTGTTTGAAAGGCTGACTCGTAGGCAGATGTCCATAGGAATGAGCTGCTAAGCAGACAACACAGGTGTTATTTTTTCAGTGACTAACTTTAAACTTTCTATGATATTAATGTTTCCACAGGCTCAACACCTGTAATATGATAAGTTCTCAAAGATTGTATCTGAAATGGAATTATGGCAAGATTCTCAGCAAAAATGGTTGTAGTGTCAACCCTTCCAACACAAGCAAGCTTAAAAACCCTCTGCAAAGGACATAAAAATTGGAGAGGCTTCATACAAGCAATAATGATTTTCTTTTTAATCAGGAGTATTGAGTCATGAACCTTCAGGCAATTTCTTATTATGTAAACTGAAGTACAATTTTAACAAATATGAAATATTGTGTAACACCCTAAGTGGCCAAATCTGCTTATACTGTCCAAAGACATATAGAATGTAGGGGACACTTTTTCTCTTTCCCTTCCCCAGACTGTATATGGCCACCTTAAGCTAATTTTTATGGAGGTTTGATAGGTTAGATCAGGTAATATCTCATTGATTGCAAAAATTGATCTGAATTCACCAAATTGAATGTATATGTCTATGGGCATATATATACAAACTAAAATGCAAGGGCTTAGCAACATTCTTGGCAACATGGTATGTATGTATGTATACAGTGTATATATAACTACATCACAGGGAGTCTCCACATCCAAATCTAGTCAGGCAACAGAGAATTTTGGGCATGCCAGAATAACAGTATACAATAACAATACTACAGTGCTTGACAGTTTTTGATAGTTTTGATTGCCACTAAATGTTGAAAACCTTTTGATAGAGTCGTCAAGGCTTGTTTCTCTGAGTTCAGGGAGAACAGGTTCTAGTGGACACTTTTTCAGCTGCTCTTCACTACTATACCAAGCATGTGATCACGAAAAACAAAAGTTTAGGTATCATATTTAGAACAGACAAAGAGCAAAACAGCTTATTACTAATATATATCCTCAGCAAGTGTAAGAACCTTCATCATCTGTAGTTCAAGATCCCAAGCAATGTGTACTTGTATTGCTAATTCTTTCAGTTTTATGGTCTAGGTCCGTATTTGACTATGCCTTTGCTCCCAAGATAAACTAAAGATAAACTAAAGATAAACTAAAGATAAACTAAAATAGAGAAGCATGATTGCAAGAAGTGCAGATTTTGTTTTTAAAGAACATTTTTTTGCAATAGTAAATACCTCTGAAGTGGAAGATAGTATCTTATTGGATCAGAAACCCATAAGACAAATAAAACCAAATTGAGTTGGATTTTTAGTCTTAAAAATAATCTTCATTCAACATTTATATTCCTTTTTTCATAAGATAATAAATTATTGTATGTTAAGAAAATTGCATTAGGTAAAAATCAGAAGAAGTGTTGCCTCCAATGTCAAGAGAGCTGAAATTTCATCTCTGAAATAGTTTCAGTACATAGGATGTCAAGAACTGTCACTGTATAGACCTTTAAATCTTTGTAAGAGGAATAGTAAAATGAATGTGATGCTTTGGAAGCAAGAAACACGATAAAGCAAAGTGGGTGGGGAGGGGTGGGGGGAGGGAGAAGTAGCTATTAAATCTTCCTGCTTCAAGAGGAGTACAAAACCATTTCAAGAATTGTCTGTGCTGAATGGAAAAATGGAAGAACCAGATGTAGCTTTGAAATTGTCTTGCAATGAAGCAGGGTCTTTAAGGCAGCCTGCTCATAAAGAAATGGGGGAAGAGGGGAAGACAAACAAACAACAACAAACCAAACAAACCCCCAACTGCATGGGCAACTTATGCCACCTGAGGAGCTTCCCCCAAGCTTTTTAAAATAAAGGCGGACAATCAGAAGAAGCCATGGTACCTTGGTAAAATATATTGCCAATCTTGACTCACCCTCATGGTGAAAAGGTGAAATGTGTTAGCTTAAACTGCTTCACAGTTTCCTTTTGCATAGTTACTGTATTTCATATGATGTGTGATAATTTAAGTGGTAATGTAAATTTCAAACCCACAAATTTCTGACATCTTTGTGTGTCTTGGTATTGCATAACCCCTTTGGCAATTTTATATTTTGGATATATGTGGAAATATGGGAAACTTGTGTACTATTTTTTAGTAAGTATATGTTGAAAGAAGGAGCTAAAATTTGCCGATAGAAAAAAGATTAGGCATAAGAACAACATGTTAGGTAGAAATAAAGTTATCTTAGGACTACCTGTAGAGGCTTGGAAAGGTTATATGGTAATACTTCCTTAATTTTACTTTTAGCATTTTTTAACTTTTGTTATTTTGTGGACTTCTATAAAATATTAATAGGTATCTACTTCCATGTTAGTCGGAATGCTTCAAAATATTTCTAAATTCTGACACAGAGCATGTAAAATTTAATTTTAGACATATGAGCAATCCTGTGCTATTTTTACTTCACTTTTTTTATAATAACTGCAAAAATTATTTACTTTTTTATAAATCTGTGTTTAAGTACATAGGTATGTAAGAATGTACTGTATGTTCATATATCCTGTTCAATAATTTTTGAAGCCATGGTTGAAGTTAAGGTTAAATAAGTAATGAGTTCAAAGTATACATATTAAAAATTACATAGAATAATTTTTGGGAAAATAGAAACAAGCAAGCTACTGTGGTTTTTTAAATGTAGATTTCAAAAGCAGTACAAATATTCTCAAACTTATAAAGCGATTTCCCTATTTCTACTTAAAATGAGAAATAATACATGCTGAATTTCAAACCAAACTGATTAGATTCTTTGCTGTTGGAAAGTTAGAGCTTAGAGTTAGTGTTTGGGGTGAAATATGTTGTCAACAGCATTACTTCCTTAATTTAATAGAGAATGGGTTCATCGTGATTCTAACTTGAAAGTTTATGAGCTGGCAGCCTGCATCAGATATTGTTACCAGCTATAAATAAGCAGGAAATGAGAAAAGGGAAAGAAGGAGCCACAAAGTTACTTGCTGAAGGTATGTATTAGTTTTCAGGCTTGAGCGGCGTGATGGGATCTGAGGGTTGGAGAGGTTTCCCAAGGCATGGCCTCCTTCTTGGTCTCAGAGCAAGGTGTTTCTGAAGTATGGCATATTAACTGCTGGCACAAATACTCCATTTTGAAGCTGAGTATTAGAATGACTTGCAATATCACAGTTTTCTCACCTCATGAACTCATGATACGGGAACACTGCCCTGGGGCCCTGAGGGCCTGACTGTCCCTGCCTAGCCTCCCCCAGGGCTCCCAGACCACAGCCCCGCACGCCATGCCAGCCCCCGGGGGCCGGCCAGCCCTGCCCTGGCAACACCAGCTCCCCAGAGTCCGTCCCACCCAGGGGCCAACAGCCCCGGGCTGGCTGCATCCCCAGGGAGGTGCCCAGTGCAGGGGCTGCCCCCCGGCTGCCCTGCTCCCGGCTGTGGCGGTGCGACAGGCCCTGGCCACCAGGCACAGCCCTGCCCCAGGGAGCCCCTAGCCTGTGCAGCACCATGACACCCTGAACCTTGCTCTCGCAGGTGCGCCCCGAGGATCTTTCAGACTGCTTCAGCCTTGATTTTCTGAATATCTGGGCGCAAAGGGAGTCCAAAAGAAGCTTGAGTGAGTTAGCTGTAATAGTTTTAAAATGTAAAAAAGATGGTTAGTTCTTTCTCTTCTCAAAATGTTTTTAAGTACATGCAGGAATTACCTGCAGTTCCTCTCAAGTCCTGGAGTACATTTTTGTCCTTAACTTATTTCTTCCTTTCAAAGCTTATCCCACTAGCAGACAAAAACTAAGGCTCTCCCTACTTTTCCCGCACCCCAGGTCCAGGTTGTTTGCTATATATTTTCATTTGAACATCTGCTGTAGGGAAGTGGGATTTGGTGGACATTTTTATTAATGTGGACTAAAGATGTGCTGGCACATGCAGTCAATATTGTTGTTTTGTTTTTTTTCACAAAGAAATCCTTGATTGTCTATGTAAGCATCATTTAGTACATGGCAATGGATAAAATGGATCAATCAGCCTTCCTCATTGCAGGGAAAACGGGTGGAAGCTCCTGTATAAGCATCAGGAGGAAGAAGTTGTCCTCCTCTGTCCTCACCTCCCTTACCTGCCTCTACTTCTGCCTCCTCCATTTTCCATTGCAAAAGTCACTTGCCACTGTATTTATTTAGGCAGCATCATCCAATTCTGCCTGTGTTTCTAAGCAGCTTTTTCCTAATGGTTTGTCACAGAATTCAATGGGAATGTGATTTGCTGGAGGGTGTAGCCACTCAAATTCTCCAGTTTAAGGAGTGTTACCCAAACCATTGGTATCAACTAGTGAGGGGAGGTCTCCTTTAGACCAATGGATGGTGATTGCCTTCCCAGTCTGACCACTCTTTTCAAGGCCACAGTAGGTTTTAAATACCAATTACAAGAAAACCAAAATTGAGTGTTTATCTCACTTAAGGTTTAAATGTTTATTTCTTTTGTGAAATTTGCATCAAAAGACCTCTTACAAGTCACAAACCAAAACTGAGGCGTGATCTATATTGAAAGCGCTTTGCCAGCAAGCCTGTAGCCATATGTATGGGAAGCATAGGGCACGTAAGCTATTGCCTTCTGCTGATTCAGTGTCAACCATCAGACATCTCTTACCAACACAGACATGCTGCAAGAGTGAGTCATACTAGGTAAACCATGTTTTTATTGAAAGAAACTTTTTTTGTTGGAAGATGAACAGTTTTAACTCTCTGGTGCTGTATAAAGGTTTCTTGGCAGATTTGGTCTTTTTAACATACTGGTATATCTAGATCAGTGAAGCTTTAGATTAAGCATAACTATAGCTTGAGAAAAAAGTTATCCAGTTCTCTGAATAAAATAAACTATGTAAAAGGGAAAAAAGCTATGTGTATAAATTTTTATATATACATACGCATTTTTGTATGGTTGCATCCACAAAAGCAAGAAAAGTCCATAGAAAAATAAGAACCCACATAAAAATTGCCACGTCAACTGAGTACAGGGTTTTTCCTTCTTCTTCTCATTGGCTTACCTATCAAGAAGGGCTTTCAAGTTTGAGCTAGGCTTTCTTGGCATGCAGAAAATTGGGTATTGGAGGTTGCACTTTTTTTTTTCCCTCAATCATAATAAGATGTATAGAAAATATCTTGGCAGCTTCTGTATATAAATTCTGAACTTGACCATGATAGGACTTGGAATGCTTGTGATATTTTTCATATAGTATAAAGTTTATAAAAGGGGAATAGAGGTAGAAAGTCGTTATTACTCTACTTTTTATTGTGTTAAAATTAGTTACAGTCCAATAAGTATGCAGGTTATTACGGATTTTTGTTGAGATTGAAAAACATCTCTGGATTTATAAGGAAATTACTCATAATCCAGCCATTGTCTTCTAGTGCTTATTTCCCTTTAAGTTGTAAAATGGTTTTGTGAATACAGCATGTGATTTATGCTTTTTATATGACCCAGTTCTTATATGTCTGGGTGGGGTTTTTTCTGTGTTGGTTTTTTTTTGTGTGTGTGTGTGTGTTTTTTGTTTGTTTGGTTTGGGTTTTTTTTGGGTTTTTTTGGTGTGTGTGGGGTTTTTGTTTTGTTTTTTTTTGTTTTTTTTTTTTTTTTTTTTTTTTTTTTTTTTTTTTTGGTTTTTTTGGGTGGTGGGGGGTTTTTTTTTTTTTTTTTTTTTTTTTTTTTTTTTTTTTTTTGTTTTTTGTTTTTTGTTGTTTGTTTGTTTTTTTGTTTTTTTTTTTTTTAAGGATAAGCCTTTTCAGGAATTTTTCTGGGAGGATGGGGAGAAAATGTTGTAGACAGAGTGATCTGGGCAAGATTTCCTTCTGTTTCGTGTTTTCTGATTATGGGAGAAATGGTACACCAAATTCCAGTCTCAACTGAGTGCTCAGTCTTCCTCATGTAAAGTCAAGTCATTTGAAAAATGAATCATAATTTTTAATGTGGGCTAAATCTTAAATGATTTTGAACTTAGTATGTAAATTTGTCTTCAGTTATAAAAAGTATCTTTGTTAGGACTGAAAGACAGTTACGGAAAAATCAGACACTTTTACATATGCAGGTCTCTTATTTCTAGTGGCATGATTTTAATTGTTTTGCCTTTATTCTGAAACAATACATTATCCCAAGTCTCATCTATATATCTATTGTTTTGGAGTCTTTATTCTAAAATAAAATTGCTGTAGCACTGTGTGGAATCCAGCTATATTTCTCCCGTGTACTAGTAAATAACTTTTCAGTTAGCAGTCTTCCACACCATGCCTAGCCTGTTTGTTCTGCCCCGAACTCACTGGAGCATGAGGTGGGAAACCACATCTCACCTCATCCAAGGAAAGCTCTGATTCCTGGGCCATAGTGTCCCTTTTTTCTTCTTCCATCTCCTTGGCTAAATGAACACTGCTGCATTCTGTCCAAGTTGCAACAGAAGATGGGTTCAATGATAAGGGTTTAAATCTATTCAGGCAGAGGAGAGAATTGAAGGTCTTCTGTATTTTGAGTGAATGCCCAAAATTTGGCTAGTAGGTAATAAAAATAATAAAATCATGAGAACAAAAAGAGAGATGTGTTTCATGAAACAGACTTTATATTTAAAGCTACATGAAATTCATACTGTGCCAGCTATAGTTTTGCAGATAAGATGGGATTTAAGCACTGCAATGACAGGCTATGGGCTATATCTACATATATTTATAAACTGTCTCTCCCGAGGAGAGCTTGAAATGCAGAGACTTAGACAAAGAAGGAATTTGTTCCTGATTTAAAAAACAGATGAGAGTTATCCAATGGAATTTAAGACCATATTTGTATTTAACATGAGTGGTGCTTATGAATTTACTAAGACCACTCACAAAGCATTAAGTTGCTAAATTATGCAGGACATCTGTAACATCTTGGAGGTAACAAGTGAGAACACAGGTTCTGGTTTGATGCTTGTGTTTTACACCACCGTTTTCCAGTGAGTATGTAGATTATTTGGATTAGACTAAATGAACTGTAACAGAACCCATAGCATTGTTGTTATTTCATGGTTAGGAAACTTAGGAAAAAAAGTTAGGAAAACTTCCTAGTTACTTCTATGTATAATATCTGGAAATTTTTGTCTGTTTTTGAGGTAAAGCATTTATTTGATTTTTTTGTTTAAAGTAGAATTGAGAGCATTTCATTGGAGTTTCTCATTTTTACTGGCATAGAGCTTTCCAAGACTATGCCTCTTGTATTTCCTTTTTAACTTTTTTTTTCCTGTTATTTTTAAATGTGATCCCCAAACAAGCGTGAAATTTGAAAATTATCCTATTCTTCATATCCTTTTAGGTCAACTTATTAAAGGTGGAACACGTTCCTAATACTAGTTTGCCTACTAGAGGCTGAGGAAGGAGAATTAATTTTTCTGAGGAATGTCAGAACTATTAAAGAATATGCATGCAGAAGATTGTCAGCTTGTGTTTGACTTAAAATATTGATATGTCATTTCATAGCATTTTAAAAGATCTCAATTCATGTTAGTTTGGATACTGTCACATGAACAAAAAAAAATGATTGAATGATTGTGAACAAAAGATTGTGGAAGAAATGGTTCTGCCTTGGCTGTGAAATGTATGTTATTGTGCTCATAATAAATACAGCTCCTGTCCAGAACATGGAAATTTCTTGAAGAGTTTTGCTGGGACAACCAAAGCAGAATTTATATCCACAGACCCTTTTTTTCTTGACAGTTATTTCAAGTATGGAATTAGCTATGCTTTTTGGATGTAACTGCTTTAGAGTCACAAAAAGGTGAATAGTTGTGATGCTGCTGGAATAGGGAATATTTTCTGTCTTAATGATACTTGACTAAGATGAATATGAACAAAATTAAAGCAAAGATTTATTTTTAATAAGTAACATAACACAGGTTTTTGGTTTTAATTACAGTTCCATAGGCATAATACTCATTTAAAGTTGAATAGAACTTATCTTGTAAAATATGAAATGAAAGAAGCATTGTCATTTCTGGGAGAAAACCCCAAGAAACTTGTAAAACTGCTAGAAAGTGGGCCATTTTTATTTTATTTATTTATTACTTATTATTTTATTTGGATAATAAAAGATGTGTGTGTGGACCTTGCCATTTTCCTATTTGATGTGTGTTTAACCTCCTTTGTCCAAAGTTCAGAAAAATTGGCTTTTCGGATGAGGTTCAGTCACCTCTGTCATGCATCTGGTCCTCTCGCACTGCCACTGTCATGATTAATGACTTCATTACCATAAAATGCAATGAGTTTTGTATACAACCTTATGTATGACTACTGAAAAACGTATTTAAATAATAGAGATCAACTAAAAAAGAAATCTTTGTCAGTCATCAGTCTATGTACGTTCTAGTCAGTAAATATCTAACCCATCAGCTTCTAATTACAGTTCTTAATAAAATTTGTTGAAAAATATAAAAAAAGAATAAACAATTAATCTTTTTCACATAAAGTTGTAGTTATTTGCTATATTTCAAATGACACAGCAATAAGACTATAGATGACTTTATCAAGTAAATATTTGCTGTGACTGCCTATAAGACTTGCTAAACTCCGTTAGTTAGAATTCACAGTAATGTTGACATGCATCCCACTAGTGAAAATAAACTGTTCTGTTGAGGCCACACATAGTTTTAGGTGTTTTCATCTAAGAAAATTTCATAAAATGACAAACATTGGGAAAAGCTATTCGTATTACAGTCTAAACAGTGTATGGGAGTGGGGGGAAACAACTCCTCCAGCACCTCTTAAAACTGAATTTTACTGTTATGTCCTGTTTATAGCTGTAATGAACTGTTACTAACCTATTTTTCAAATCCTTTGCTGCTACATTTTCTCCTTCCAGGTCACATAATTTACTAAATGTACTTTTTTTAGAGTCAGGTTTAAGGTGCTGATTTTCTTAAAGAACTATTACAATGTTGTATTTTGCTGATATAATTAAAAAGTCAGTAAGACTAGATTCTAGTGTTTGTAATTTAAAGTGTCTAACTAATTGCTCTTGATAGTCCTATTCTTGGTACATTCTTTGCTTCTCTCCTTTCCTTCCAGGTTTCACTGTAGAAATAAATGTGCAGCCATTAAGTTTACCTGTTTTCTTCTGTAATGCATCTGCTGTTCCTTACTAGTTCATGGTTTACTGCAGTGGTGTGGCCATTATGCACATTTGACCATTATGCACTCAACTACTGCATTTTAAAGAAAAAAATTGGGTTACAATTATTTTTGTTGTATTGCTGACATATTTAAAACATGGTTATGTGCATGATGTATTCTGAGTTTAAGGGTTCAACATGGTGGCTACTTATTGAAATAACTTTTGTTATTCTGCAAGTAGGCAATTGAAAACAAATTGGAAAGGTTAGACCTATGTCCTCTGAACCACAGGGATTTTGCATAATTCTGTTAGACAAAAGTAATCCTAACATTTCTGTAGCTGACAGTGGTTAGAATATCTTATAGGTCTGCAAAAATTGAGGTTTCGATAGCAGCATTTGTTTTCTGTGATGTGACTGCAGAAAAAAAGATATTTTTTTCTTCAAGTTTCCCTTTTATCTTGATATTGTCAGGCTCCTCTGACAGTTCCTTTACTCACTGGCAGCTATTCCAGAGGAGATTTAGTAGTGCTGTTGGGAATGATCATGTTCCCTAGATGACTCAGATTTCAAGGACAAGATAAGTGACTTGAAATAGTCCTTGCAAACAACTCCTTCAAGAAGAATGCTACTTAAAAATAGTTAAGGATTGGGTCAAAGGGTGTTTGTTTCTGAGTGTTTTGTGTTTACTTGCTGATTTTTACCATGTTTGGTGAGAGGGTACAGTATGCTCTCATTTTCTCTGTGCCCACAGCTCTCAGACAGATAGAGAAAATTACTAAATGTGCATTGAGAAAAGCTATTAGCAGTTTGGTTGATGTTTCTTTAATTACAGTTCATATTATGTAAATCACTTTTCTGTATTTTCATTTTTCTCTCTCTTTATTCTTCATCCAGATTCCACCAAGAAAATTAAGGATGTCTTAGAAGAGTTCCATGGCAGTGGTGTGTTAGCAAAATATAATCCTGAAGGGGTAATTCTTCTTCTTTCTTCGATGGTCAGAAATGTTGGGGAAAAATATTTACAAATGATGTAGTAAATCTAAACATTTGAAATAGAAGATTATTTAATAATCAGCTGTTTGGGGTATTTGAAACTCTTTGGAAAACATAAATATGAAAATTTTGAAGAACTAGAAGTTTGTAGACATCACATTAGACAGACCTGCTTAATAAGTTACGTAAAACTACATTTTCTTTTCTAAGACTTAAACAAATAATACACAAAAAAAAAGGCCAAACTCATGGTAGGGTTAACATGCTTCCCAATACTTTTTAAAGATTGGAAATATAAAGCATAATTCCAAAAGACAGAAAAAGTAAAATCTGTTCAGTTAAGATTTCTTTTAAATTCTGTTTCTCTTATGTTGGTAGTGGGATCCCCATTACTAAAGGGGATTTTTTTTCTGATGTTATGAAACAAAGAATTCAGCTGAAAAAAAAAGTGTGTGTGTGTGCATTGTCACTGCAGATTTGCTACTGGACAAAATATTCTGTTTTGGCTGGTAGAAAAAGCCAGATTGTTTTCTTTTGTTATCCTCAATTGCAATTTGTATCTGCTTAGCACATCTTAATAGAGTGATTCAAAATGTAGCTAAATAAAAACCTGCTTCAGTGTTGTTTCCAATAGTAATGTTCCTAACTATGCTTGCATTATGTGGAATTCAGGATAGAAAAATGTGCTAACCGTTATGAAATTACTTGATCTTATGTTTCAGGACATAAAATACAGGAATTATTGTCAAGTAAGGTAGTTATAACTCATTAAGGATTGAAAAATTCTTTGACACTGAACTTTGCAAAGCATAATGGTCATTTTAGTTAGTTTCTGAGGAAAATATTTCATAGTTTAGTAAATACTATGAATTGATTGTGTATAAATGATCATGTTAAATCTCCATTATTTTAATTAAATAGAATAATAGATTATAAAAGGATTGGAATGCTGTGATCATCTAATTTATTCTCTAATATAACATAAGCTGTAGGACCTCTCTTAATTGATTCCTGTTAGAAAGTAGCCTTTTTTTTAATTTTAGAAAAGTGTGAACTGTTGATTTACAAATTCAGTGCTTGCTCTTTTTTTTTTACTTTTAACTTCTGCATTTTTCTTTGTGCTCATAGTGTTTGTGATAAAATAATCTTAATTTATTATTCACGTTTTTTCTTGAAATTCTTCACTTCAGTCATCATACGTGGTTTCAATTCTGTGAAGTGTAACCTTTTAAAGTACAAAATAATTGTGTATTTTATGCATATTTAAATAACGTTGCTTTGTAGGTGACACATTATCAAATTATCGTTTATGTATAAGCAAATCAGTATTTAAAGTTGTAAGGTTACTCTCTTTTAACAAAGTCATTCCTCCAGTTTGGGAGTATGTGGACGATGAGTCATGGCAAAAAGCGATCAGTATGGGCATGTCGGACAACTGCTCTGACTGAAGCCAGGAGAATTGGCAGAATTTGTGCAAAGCTGAAATTAATAAAGACAGTTGATCCTGAGCTGAATCTGTGACTCTATGGCGTTTCCAGAGTTCTTAATTTCACAGCAGTTTGTTTGCTGAATCCTACCAATGTACTGAAACGTCCAGGGATTATAGAGCAACACGGCACCCAAGCCTAATGAGCAGGATGGGAGGGTAGAAGGAAAGGGGGGAGTCCAAGTCAGACACCCTGTGGTGGCTTCAGTGTCTTCAGCAGGGATCAAGCTATTCACTACTACTGGGTCAATGTTGGACCCAGGCTAAACCTGACAGCTTTTGCACTTTGTTGCTTAGCATTTAGGCTTCAAGGAGTGCAGCATAAGGAAGACACAGCTAGCAGTGAAGCTACTTTGGATCTAGAAGGATTTATTAGCTCAGGTTTCATGCCATAAGCTGCTGAACTGAAAGCAAAGTGGCTGAAATTTCCTTTGCAGTTGAGTGAATGTTCCAAGTCAGACAGAACTGCCTTTGCACAGGTGTGTATATACTTTTGGCAAGCATTCAACCTGCTATGTGGATAAACTCTTTACGGAATGATTTGCAAGTTGGTTGTATCTGGATGGACTCCATGACTTGGATGTATTATTTAAGTAAAGTAATTAATTCTTATCTGTAAATGAGATTAAAAAATGGACTGATCCAGCTGAAATCGGTCATAGTACAGCTTTTTACCTCCATATATTATTGACAGCACTTCTGGTTTGTTGTTGTTTTGTAGAGGATATAATCATGTTTCCATTTTGGCTCTTTATTTCCTAGATCATTACCTCCTAAGCACTCCAAGTATTTTTCAAGTCTTGCCAATGTCCTACGAAAAAGTGGTGCCATTTTTTTACCAATAAACATGGAGCACAGAGCTATGGCAGATTTAAGCAGTGTGATATTTTTATGCACTTAAGATAAAGCCTTAAGAACTTCCTGTTTCAAGCTTCTCCCTGCTTAAAGGGTTCAGGAATTTATTCCATTCCATTGCTTCTATATTGCAGTTTTTTATCACAAGCTGATTTAATGGGACACAAATAGCAAAATAAAAGCTATTGGTATTCAGAGCTTGTTACCTGAAGTCATCTGGTTTGTTTTTCCATTATCCTATATCTTGCCGAGTGAATGGTTTTGGGGCTTAGTGGAAATGATGTATCTGATTATCAGAAGGTCATCCAGTATAGGGAGTTTATTTATGGAGCTTTTACTCTCTGCTTCCAGTGTAAGGGAGGTGACTAAAACTTCTACAAATGCTACTGAACCTCTGCCCTTCCACCTTCTTCTATAAGTCAATGTCAAATATGTAATTAAGGCTAGATTTTATACCTGAGGTAACACACATAGGTAGGTTAAGATCAGCCTCCTGGAAAGCTGTGATTATAAATAGTTTTTCCATCGTTTGAGATTTATCTAAATTAATTCATTTCAGCCATTTCACTTTGAGAGGAGCACTGAATAGGCTAGCAAGAATTAGGAAAGCAGATGGAGCTAAAGGCTGTATCAAAATGGGCAGTAGGTACACATCATTGTGTGCTTGTAGTCCTAGTGTCATCCTTTTCGAGGGGTCCATTACAGTGCAGCATAACTTCTTGTTTACCTGCTTACCTGTTTACCAGCTAGAGCTCTTAGGGTTAATCAGTGAGTAAAGAGTGAGGGTGGAAGGTGCATGGAGGGGTCGCAGTTAGGGTGCAGCTTGGGTCTGCACATGGAGCAGGGCAGTGCTCCAGGTTTCCACAGTTCAGATGTGGATAAGAAGAATAAATGTGCATATGCAGAAAGACCAGGAAAACAAAAATTTCCAGGAAGCTCATGGTAATGAGTGCATGACACAAAGCAAATTCCATGATCTGATCTGCCTGGAGAGGTGAAGCCCCAAGTTTGTCAGAATATTTGCAATCAGGTTGCAATCATCTGCTTATTCCAAAGGATTTTTGCATTTCTGGAAGTAGTGCAGATACTTCTAAGAAGCCTTCTCCGGGGTCCTTCTGATTTCCAGAGGTTTCAGGGTTTTTCTAACTTAACTCTGTGAATGTATCAAAAATACATCTGGTAACTCAAGTTTAGTGCAAGTCTGGCACAAGCTGTGTAATTTATGCAGAGAATACAACCGTACTTATAATTTCAAGGTAGTACCTCTTACTGGGATGTAGAGATAGCAGTTTGTGATTAAGGCAGAAAATCAATATGGTACCGTTATAAAAAGGAGTAAGAATTATTACAAACTAAACCAGTGTAATATGATGACTTTTGTGACAGTGCTTGCTATTGTTTATAGAATCATAGAGTCATTTAGGTTGGAAAAGACCTTTAAGATCATTGAGTCCAATTGTAAACCGAACACTGCCAAGTCCCTAAGTGCCTAACCATGTCCCTAATTGCTATGTCTACATGTCTTTTAAATGCCTCCAGGGATGGTGACTAAACCACTTCCCTGGGCAGCCTGTTCCAATGACTTCACCTTTTGGTGAAGAAATTTTTCCTAATATCTAATCTAAACCTTCCCTGGCACAACTTGAGGACATTTCCTCTTGTCTTATCACTTGCTACTTGGGAAAAAAGAGACTGACCCCCACCTCACTACAGCCTCCTTTCAGGTAGTTGTAGAGAGTGATAAGGTCTCCCCCTCAGCCTCCTTTTTCTCCAGGCTAAACAACTCCAGTTCCCTCAGCCGCTCCTCATAAGACTTGTGCTCCAGACCCTTCACCAGCTTCGTTGCTCTTCTTTGGACGTGCTCCAGCATTTCAATGCCCTTCATGTACTGAGGNCCCAACTTGGTGTCATCTGCAAACTTACTGAGGGTGCACTTGGTCCCCTCGTCCAGATCATTGATAAAGATGTTAAACTTTATTTAACAATAAAATTTATTGTTAAACTTTAACCCAGCCCCAACATTGAGCCCTGGGGAAAACCACTTGTGACGGCCACCAACTGGATTTAACGCCCTTCACCACAACTCTTCGGACCTGGCCATCCAGACAGTGTTTTGGGTTTTTTTTTACCCAGTGAAGAGTACACCTGTCCAAGCCATCAGCAGCCAGTTTTTCCAGCAGAGTGGTGCATAAAGGCTTTACTAAAGTCCAGGTAAACAGCATCCACAGCCTTTCCTTCATCCACTGAGTCACCTTGTCATAGAAGGAGATCAGGTTAGTCAAGCGGGACCAGCCTTTCATAAACCCATGCTGACTGGACCTGATCACCTAGTTGTCCTGTATGTGCCACATGATGGCACTCAAGATGATCTGCTCTATGACCTTCCCCCAGCACTGTCTGACTGACAGGTCTGTAGTTCCCTGAATCCTCCTTCCAACCCTTCTTGTAGGTGGGCATCACATTTGCTAACCTCCAGTCAACCGGGAGCTTCCCAATTAGCCAGGACTGCTGATAAATGATGGAAAGCAGCTTGGTGAGCACTTCTGCCAGCTCCCTCAGTACCCTTGGGTGGATCCCATCTGGCCCCACAGATGTGTGTGTGTTTAGGTGGTGTAGTAGGTTGCTTACTGTCTCCCCTTGGATTATGGGGGCTCCATTCTGCTCCCCGCCCCTGTCTTCCATCTCAGGGGGCTGGATACCCCAAGAACAATTGGTCTTACTTTTAAAGACTGAGGCAAAGGAGGCATTAAGTAACTCAGCTTTTTCTTCATCCTTTGTCACTGTGTTTCCCTCTGTATCCAATAAAGGATGGAGCCCTCCTTAGCTCTCCTTTTATAGTTAACGTATTTGTAGAATTTGTCATTGCATTCACTTCTGATTAAGTTGCATTGTTACCTATTTTTGGCAACAAGTAATTTTTAATGTTTTTTTTTTAAAGTACACAGGGATGAAAGACAAACATTGTATTTACTTTTTTCTTGGTTATCTGTCACTGCATGGTTAAAAATAAATTGCTTGCACTCTCTAATCAAGACTAGAATGCTGACTTAGAACCATTTTCTTGATGTATATGTTAATGCAAGAAAATGGGATGTTCTATCTAATGTCTTACACCTGTTCATCTACATCACTAACCTTTCAACAAAAATAGTTCTATTATAATAACGGAGCCTGAGTGTTATGACACTGCACTAATGTATGTGTGTTCTTCCTTTCCTTGCATGCATTACAGAAACAAGATATACTTAATCAAGTAAGTAATCCTAATTTGATTTTTTTCCCTTTTGTTATGCATAGAGACAGTATCTCTTATTTTGTTGGCTTCCATTGAGATGTCACTTACTAATAAATACTGCATGCGGCTATTCTGTCAGATAATAGACAAATATTAAGGCTGAGAGCAAAGTGTGCTAATTTTCTGCGGGCAGACTTTTTTACTAGGTGAATTTCATTGTTGTCATTCACAGTACATAATTTTGCTAACGTTAATTGAGAGGAATATGAAAAATAAGCTAAGAGCAAGTAATTGACTTGTTCCATACTTGTCACAGAAATTTCTGCTTACTGGTGAGATCTCATAATGGTTTGTATTATTCTGAAGTAACAATGACACATCTCAGAAAAGAAATATTAAATATGGTTTCTATAACCATGTAATACCATTTATATGTAGCAGACTTAAAATTGCAGATTTTATAATTTGAATAAGGCTTATAGCGTGCTTTAAGTGATTGTGACTTTACAGCAATTGCAAGAGAAATGGTTAAAGAGATGATCATCAACCCAAGACTACTCCTGAGAAGCTTCAATAGCCTAAAACCAGGTATAAAAATACAGCGGAAAAAAGAAAAACAACTAGTGGAGAAGGGCTGATCATATGAGCTAGGTTTTTAAATTACCTAGTTACTCTTCCATTTTAGCACAGAAGTGTTAAAAAGCCCTGCTCTGGGAAGTGGCAGCTGAAACATGAGAACAATGAAAAAGTCAAGAGACTGAAAGGATTAGTTTTGTAGGAACCCCTCACTTTCTGGGGTCAAAGGCCAGTTGAGCTTTTGAAGGTGTTACTGAGAGCAGTACTCCCTGTTCACAAAAGGGCTCATTTTTCTTCAGACGACCAACATTACTTTTTTAGTAAGCCAATGGGGTGACTGCAATGGATCCTGAAAGAGAAGGCATTCAGGTTAAAACAGTGTGTCTAGGACCTGTCTTGAGACTAACCTCATTAGTATTTTTATAATAATTTTGTCAAAAGAAGTAGATGAACGCTAATAGAATCAACTCACTAAACCAAATTTGGGAATTGTTGCTAAAATGAGGAAAAATCTGTGTATTATACTGGAAAAGCTTGATGATGTTATGGACTATAGTAAATAGAAATGGGATGAAATGCACTAGTGGAGAGTACAGTGTTGTGTACCCTGGGACTAGTGGCATTGTTAGATAAAGAGCCGAGTGTGGTAGCTGATCACAAGATGATTGTAAAGTATTGTAGTTTGGTCATGAAGAAGAGAAGTATATTACTGGGACAAGTAATAGTGTTCCTGTGGCCATGGTGGTCTGAGAACAAAACAAGACTTGTAAGAAAGGGTAATGTCTTAGGCCAGTTGATATAAATGGAAAACTAGTTAAAATTTCAAGCACACAGAAATATGGATTGAAAGAAGGATTTTTGTCCTCTTTCCCTCAGCTACATTCTTTGATCTGACAGAAGACTAATTGACTGTAAAGACCTTGCCTTATTATGTTATATTAAGTGAAGTGTTTCTTCTACAGTTAAGGAAGATTTAAGTTTCTATTAAAAGGCACTGCAGAAACCACATCTTTCTGCTTTTGACCAAATGATGGGACAAAGTGAACTCAAATTGGAACTAATTTACAGAAGGGTTAGTAGGATGTGGTGAATTGCACAATATCTATTATGTGGGAGAAACCTGTCCCTCACATGTAAGAAACTGAGGAATAAGAGAGGATATTTTATCTTTCTAGCTACAAAAGAGAAAAATTTAGCAACTTGTGCGTATCACCAGCAGAAAATGCTACCCTTCAGACCCTGGACACTCAGTGTTATTCTGGCTCTCTAGGCAGAATTTCTAGGGAAACAGCTTCCTGGATGCCTAGAGTTGGGAACACTGCCAGGCAGAGATGCTGGCAGTCTCGCTGAGAGCCCGTTTTCTGTGGAAAGTGTTGAGGGCACTGAGGTGTCAAATATTTCAGATAGTCAATTTCTGCTGCAAAACTGTGAAGTTTTGAACATTTTTTTTGTAATTTTTGTGGTCCCTCTGTCTCCTTTCCTCACTCTGTGCTAACATCTGTTCATCCTTGATATCTTCCTTCCCTTTTGATACTTTTCCTCTCTACCTTAAGATCCCATTTTTAACCTTTTTTCCCCTACTTTTCTGCATTGCACAGTATCGTACGTTTAATCTTTGAGCCTCATACTGCTTTCATTTACATGTTACCTGTTTAATTCTCAGTTTGTTAAATGGCTAATTCAAGGACTATTTTCCAGTTCTGATGTACACTAGATACTGTTTTAAAGTATTTTGAAAGAAAAAGAGTTTATTTTTTTTGGTTTATTAGGGTACCACCATAAGTATTTAGATAGAAGTTATAGAGAATTTTAAGCTGTCTTGGTATTCAGGCCAGAGGGTCCGTTCTGTTTCAAAGAATATGCTGCTTAAAACTACAGCGTTTTTAAAGGAAAACAAACAAAAAAAAGTGGAGGGTCAGACTGGTGTCTGCTTTATTTTTAACATATTTTATTTGGAGAGTGACAGACTATTCTGACAACATTTCGGCTCCTCTAACAGCACGAAAACAGAGTATAGACATGATACCAATTATGGTACTGAGTTACAAAGTATGAAAAATACTATCCTCATAATTTCATATCAATTTGAAATATCAGCTAAGTTGCTCTTTTCTTAAAGTGAAATAAACACA
>VZTV01104111.1:0-10357 GCA_013400875.1 Anhinga rufa | reverse complement strand
GGATTTCTTTCACTGCCTTCTTTTGTTCTTTGTCTTAGCTTTATTCTTGGGAAACTGAAAACATCCACTTTTAAACATTACTTGCTCTTCATTAGTTATATTTAGGGTCATTCCAAGTCTTACTATAGCAGTAATTTTTTTTATTTCACTGCAGATTAGCACATTAAAAGTTTAAACAATATTTCAATAGTTCATTGTATTGGGTCTGGCTAGGATGGCGTTAATTTTCTCCATAGCAGTCCATAAATGCTGTTTTGGATTTCAGACTAAACCAGTGTTGTTGACTAAACCAGTGCTTTGGCTATTGCTGAGCAATGCTTGCATAACATCCAGGTTTTCATTTTCCCATTCTGCCCCTGCAGTGAGTGGGCTGGGTGTGAGCAAGAAGCTGGGAGGGGACACAGCCGGGACAGCTGACCCCAACTGACCAAAGGGATAACCCATTCCATACAGTGGGATGCTCAGCAATAAAAGCTCAGCGAAAGGAGGAGAAAGGTGGGGTGCTCGTGGTTATGGTGATTGTTTCCCTACATAACTGTTATGCATGATGGAACCCTGCTTTCCTCGAGAGACTGAACACCTGCCTGCCGATGGGAAATAGTGAATTAATTCTTGGTTTGCTTTGTTTGTGTGCGCAGCTTTGCTTTGCCTATTAAACTGTCTTTATCTTGACCCATGAGTTTTTGGCTGTTGCACGTCTCACTCTCTTCCCCATCCCACTGGCGGGGAGTGAGTGAGCAACTGGGTGGGCACTTAGTTGCCAGCCAGGGTTAACCCACCACATTAAAAGTAGCACAGATCTTTAAATAAGTTTTCACTTCTAAGTTTCTAGTTTTAGTTTCTGACATGCAACATCGTCAAGTTTGGTACCTGACCACAAAATTACGACAAGATAGCTAGTGTTTTTCTCAAAGTTTCAGAGTATTTCAACCCATAAGATTAAAGTGACAAACTCAACTTCCACATTTAGAAGAAGTTGTTAATGCTTAATATGCAAGAGTCAGAAAGAAAACAAAATGTCATACTTTTTAAACCAGCCTGGTATTTTGGCACCCACGAGCCACTCCTTCAAACGCTCACAGTCAGCATTTGCCAGGCTCAGACCACTTTCTCCTCTGAGCTTCCTTAAGCATTGAAGTGAGCAACCCCGTTTGGTTTTATCCACCCTCAGTGGTACTTCAGAGCTCTGCAGAGAGCCCTGCG
Source organism: Anhinga rufa (assembly GCA_013400875.1). Lineage (NCBI taxonomy): Eukaryota > Metazoa > Chordata > Aves > Suliformes > Anhingidae > Anhinga > Anhinga rufa. Next base: position 9,154 of record VZTV01104111.1, on the reverse strand, counting down.
CATAAAAGCAGACTGGGGAATTCCCTGGTGCCACGGGGCTGACCGGACGAGCGAGGGCTGCCGCCCCCGCGGAGGCCCGGGCCCGCCGGCGGACAAAGCCTGCCTCCACCGCCAGGTGCGGAGAGGAGGCCGCGGGCGAGCCCGCGCCACCCTCCCACCCGTGCCCGCGGGGAGGGGCGCGGCTGGGCCCCGCCGCCCGAGGTGGCACGTACGCCCGGTGTCGCTCCTGGGCAAGGGAGGCTGAGGGCACACAGACAGACAGACCGACCGACCGAGAGGCCAGCTCCCTCGGTGGCGGCAGGCCCCCGCGGTCCCCATGGAAACGGCCCGGTGGGCGGGGCTACGCCGGCCCGGTCCCTCTCGTTGCCATGGCGCCGCCAGTGGCGGCGGAAGCGCCTGGCGGCGCTGGCCCCGCCCCCGGCCCCGCCCCTCGGCCGCCGCGCCGCCGCNGCAGGCCCGGAGCGGCGGCCGCCCGCCCAGCGCCCGGGATTTGCAGGTGAGCGGGTGGGGATGGGCGTCCCGCTCCCCGCCGCGGGGTGGGGCGCCGTGCCGTGCCGTGCCCCCTGCGGGGCCTTCCCCCAGCCGCCCCGGAGGGCAGCCGACGGTGCGCCGTTCCCCCGCCCCGCTCGTTGCCAGTCGCCGGGCCGGGCCGGGCCCGGAGCAGAGGCTGCCGTCCTCTTTTCGTTCTTTTCCCCCCTTTTCGAGGCTGGGGGATGGGAAGGGTGCCTCTGAAGGGGGAGTGGGCGCTTTAGGAAAGGGCGGGTGGCCGGCGTGTGCGGTGCCAGCTCTCCAGGGGCCGGGAAGGGCCCTCCCGGCACCCGCAGCTGGGTTCTAACTAGTTATTGCAAGTCTAAAGTTATTTTGAGGCCGTTGTGTTTCCTGATTATGTGGCAGGAGCGCCCTGTCCCGCACGGAAACGTCCGTCCCCACAAGTGTGGAGTAAGGCTCAGGGCAAGATCTTTTCCCAGGTTTACATGGGGAAAGTTGTGAGAGAGTGTGATCACCAACTCGGCATTGGTACTTAAATGCTTAATTGCAAACACATCTAGCAGTATTCCTTCTTTGTGTGTGATTTTGAAGCTATATGAAGGTTCAAAATATTTTGGCAACAAGTTGATTGAAAAACAAGTGAAACTTTTAGTAACTCAGATTGCCCGTTTTATTTAATTGTACATAATTCACAGGGAAAGATGGATATAGCTTTCTTTTTGGATTTTCTTTTTTGATTACTATTTGGGATTTTCATAGGTTCTTTTTGAGATTAACTTTGCTACAATACATAACAGTAATAAAGTCTGTGTTAATACTTTTGGTTCTTAAGGCCTTTGGTTAGTCAACTGAAGCAGACAGGCATTTCAGGTAGATGATTACTGATAAAATGTTAACCACTAAAGAAGTACCCTCCTGGGTCAGAGCAGCTGACAGACCATCCATCCATCCATCTAGCTCAGTACTTGGTTTGCATCATAAGAGATGCGGTATAAGGAAAGTACAGAAGCCTGACCATGCCCTTTTACGCTCCCTCAGCATCCTTCAGTCTTTGGATTAAGGATGGTACAGCGTAGGTCTTTGCCTGGTCCTTTTAGTGTATGCTTGTGGATTTGTTGTCTATATGATTTATCCCATCAGCTTTACCTATCTAAAAGGTATTTGCTTGTATCTTCAGATAGAATGGTCTTCAGTGATTTTCTTGAGCTGTCTCATTATTCAGTTTAGTTTTCTTACTTGGTATAATTCCTCAGTTTATATTTTTCCCTTGCAGAAAATGCCTCACAATAATATGGGATTACATCCTGTGTTCATAGCAGTGTGTTTTGAAGGACGGATGATGTTTCATTTTACTTTAATGTGTAGTCCTTCTACATAAAACTGTAATGAAATTGTAGCCTATTCTGGTGTGTATGATAAAGTGTTAATATCACTTGTGTGGTGTGAACAATATGGTTTGGAGTCAAAATTAAGGATGATTTGACAAACAAATATTATTATTAAGGACAAAAGTTAAGATTGCTAAAAATTATGTTAGGTGTGCTTTGCACAACTTGCTAAAAATGCTTTCCAGTGATATGGAAGCATTTGGGGAACCTTTGTGGAAAACTTTTTTTTTTAAGTATTTGCAATGATGTCTTGAATTCAAGTCAGCAAGGCTGAATTGGATCTTAATTCTAGTACAAGCTTATTCAAGTTACTTTTTTGCTGTTTGTATGTAAAATGTTTGTAACATTTATTATTTGCTTCCCAATCTTCTCAGAGGGATATGTAGCAACTTTATTTCAATTTATTAACATTAATGAGATGATGCTTAATGTATATGTGTGTATATACTTTTGTGGTTCTGAATCTAATACAGCCTGAATGTACCTAGTGATGCAGTGTGAACCAAATGAAAGCAGAGTAGAAGTTCCAAGTCGCAATGGCATGAAGCATCATGTGTCTTTTCCACAAAGCAGAAAGGAAGTTGTATTTAGAGAAGTAGTTGGGATTTCGCATGTTGATGTTTCTAAAATGCGCACACTTTGTGTTGATTTTTGTCTTATTTCTTTTCCATATGTAGTTCTAGAGTTACAAGACTTCTAAAAAGAGTTCTGTTTCCTACAGTTGGCCTTGGCAGAGTTATACGAAGATGAAGCTAAAAGGCAGTCATTGTGTCCTGACAAACCAACTACTACAAAGATCAGTAACACAAAAATATCACAGAGGTAAGATGTGCTTTGTACTTCAGAAGTGTGTTAAATAGGTACTGTATTAGCTCACAAAACTTTGTCATACTTCCTTGATCTCCTTGATTAAAAAGCAATCTACAGCAGTTCATAATCCAGAACTGTGAATCCCTGTAATAATGCATAGTCTCTGTCTTCTCAGAATGCTTTTTAAATTGTATTTTAGGAGTTTATGCTCTGGAACGCTATATACTGTTCCAAAACACTTTAAACACACTTCAGCTAAGGTAAGATTAAGGTGCTCTAAGTGAAATGCAGGGTTGCTCTTTATTTACACAGATAGAATTTGGAAATTTCCTGTATCAGAAAAATACTGCAGTTCTTTGCTCCTTTAAAATTCAGCAAATGAGTAGTTTGTGTGAAACTTGGCAAGTGAGCCGCTTTGAGTGTTGTGCTTAGTTCAGTACTAAAGTAACTAACCTGAAAAGAACAATATTCATTTGAAGAATTTTTAGTGGGTTCACTAGTAGGCTTATATGGGGTGACAGAAATAAGAAGGGCTTCTTAATTAATTTGTCTCATTTTGGCAGGTGGAAGGAAAGACATGTATTTATGTAAAAATCCAAGTTTTGCTGGCCTGCAATGTTTGCAGTTCACATAGCATTTGAAGATTCAATGTAGCTTTAAATTTTTTATAACTTTTTGCCAGTTTTAAATTAGTTTATTTAAATTGTTTTAAAGAAGTCTTTAAATCATTACTGTCAGCGATGCAATAACAAGTCTTGCCTTTGGCTTGTCTTTCAATCGCTGCTGCCAATATGGATCTCTGTTTTAAAGGAGGCTAAGCAGCAGAAAAGCTCTTAGTCACCAGAGCTATGCTTCAAGTGTGTGTGCAGATCTTCAGAAAGAGGGACAATATGTGACACTTGGAAAATAGTAAGGTTTTTGGTGAGTTTTTTTGTTTGTTTTGGTGAAACCACCTAAGTTGACTAATCAGCTACATAGAACACAGTTTATAAACAAATAAAGCAAACAGCTCCATTTACCAGTACATATAATGAAGTTAAAACTTCCCACTCCAACTGAAGGAAAAGCTGCAATACAGTATCTCGAATGCTTCAGTGTGATAGCTATTGGCAAGCACTTGCTCTATATTGGCAATCATACTGCAATCTGTCTGAGAAAGACGGGATGGCTGCTATTTGCATGGTATCCAAACTGAGAGGGTTTTTTCGGTACAGTTCAGTTTGCTCTCAGATGAGCATTGTATTAATTGCAAGGTAATAGAGTGCTGCTCTTGAAGTCGTTTGCTTGGCTTGCCTTCCACAATTGTAGGTATAGAAGAATGTCCTCTGGGCCCTGCTGGAACAAACACCATATTATATATGCTGTCCTGTTGTGTAAGCTCCTTTAAGAAACTTAAGACTATTGGCAAAAAAATACAAGCCCCACAATACCTACATGTGACAAAGGAATAAAATAGAAGAGATTAAAGCATTTCTAGTGCCCATGACCTAAGTCCCTAACTTTCTGAGAAAGTAATAAGAAGTAGATCCTTTACTGGGATATAGAATTACATTGTTTTGTCAATGCTGATACTTAAAAAAGCGATAGCCTGCTCTGCTACACTTTGATTTTAAAGGTAATCAGACAAATTGCATAAATCTGAATTAGTGATCTGCCATTACTCATGTGGCAGATTGTATGTATGTTTTTATCCCATGGTAGTTGGCTGCTTCATATACATCTTGATAAAATGAATTTTATCATGAAGTACTACAGGGTAAGAGCATATATCTGTATAGCTTTTTCTGGCATTTTGCAAGCTAGCAACCCTAGCTTGTCCTGTGGCAGCTTATTGATCTGTCCCTACCATAAAACAGGATCTGATTCTGCATTTTAGTCGTCTTTTGAAAGTCTTTGCCATGTTGCCATTTAATATATTTTTTAAAATTGTGTGAAATAGAAGTGAGAACTACTACTTTTTAGTTTCTAGGATCCTCATAGACAGGGACTCCAGGACATCAAAGAAAGCCAATGTTGACTTCACTAGGCAACTTACCTCTCGACAAATACAGCTAAAATGTGGAAAGAATTTGAAGTGTAATTAATTCTGGTAAGCTGGATTCTGAAACAGCTGTTAACCTTGCATATTACCTGTGGAACCACCAGTGGCATAAAGCAGAATTCTGCAAGGAACCTACAGTGATCATCTAGTCCAACTGTTGTTGCAAAATTACTCTGTCATACACATGGCCTTTCCTGTTTATTCACTGAGAAGCATTCATGGGTATGTACTTTGGCCAAAAAAAGAAAAAGTATGGTGAGAACAAAAAAACCCAACAACTTGACATCCTTAGTTTTTGAAAAATAAGTAGTTTCAGAAGTAAGATATGACATACTTGGTGAAGTGTACATACCAGTCATGTTCAAACTTTTTCTTTTATTCTCTTGGCAGTCTTAAAATTGATTCGCTTAGAAGGTTGAGAAAACCAGAGAGAAGCATGAGTGATGACAAAGAAAACCAAAGGTATTTTTAAAACAAAAAAAAAATCATTTAACAATTGTGAAAGTAATTGGGTTTTTTTGTGACATTCACGCTTTGCTGCCCCCTGTTTTTCAAAATGCATGTGAGCTAAGTCTATCCTGCAAAGAGCTAGTAACTACAAAGACAGTCTGTGACATATTAGAGTGTTAGCTGTTTGCTGCTGTAGTAAAACTGTATTTAGCAGGTCCAGGCTGTAGCGATCTAGGACCTGTAGATGCCGTAACACATGACTTTATGGATGTAAAAGTTGTAACTTACACTTGGACTCAAAAGCTTTTTTGCCTTTTCTCAAATATCCTGAATTGTTCTGTGTATCCATTACTCAAGTACTTCCTTTCTCTCTTGAACACAAATTCTATTGAGAATTCTTGTTTCATTTCCTTACCACTATCATTCATTTAAGTCTAATAAAGATTTTCCATATAAATGACAATTGGGATAATAAAACCAGATTATGTACAAAGGAGAAATGATACTAAGGGATTGCCAGTTATGTGACATCATAAAAGCAGTATGATTGTACAGCACCTTCATACCGCTACTGGTTTCAGGTAATTGTAAAATATGGTGGAATCAACAGCATTTTAAGTCATTGACCTGAGAGACAGTTTCACATAGATTAATTGATTTGCCTTGCCCCAAGTGGTTAGGTGAAAAAGTTAAGGAAAGTAGAAAGCGCTTATTTTATTAGTTATTAATGCTTCTTGTAATCAAAGACAAAACAGTCTCAGGTTTTGCAGCTTTTGTATTGATATAAAGATTTTTTTTTACGGAATCTATTCTACTGGTCTTTAGAGATTTATATCGCCTTCCTCAAGATAATCCTCAAGGAATATCTTGATCTTCATAATGAAACAGATAAGAGTTTTGAACAGAATTATTTGTAGTTTAACATTTTATCTTCAAGAACTAGAAATGTTTGAAAAGAACACAAATTAGCTTTCACAGCAGTTTCTGCAGGTTTTAAAATGCCTTGAAAGGTTAATTAAATTTATTAAAAACTTTCAATTTCTGATACTGGCAGGAATGGAAGTATACTAGATCTTTAAATTAAAAGATCAAATAAATTGTGGTGCACTCTTCAGGTCTTCCAACAACAGTTTTACACTTGTTCTACCAAGGCAGTGTTAGCTGTGAATCTGTATTCTAACCAGCCCAGGCGCAGTCCCATGCACAGGACACTCCTGAGGAAATTGGTCCTTCTGGGAGCAGGCAGCATCCATGTAAGATGAGGTGTATAAAGCCACAGGTGCATCAGTACTGTGTTCACTTCAGCATATGGCTTGGCCCCTAACTCTGGGCTCTGTTCCAGAAGGCACCATGGTAGTTTTGTTAGTGAAATGTTTTTGGAGTAGTGCTGCTTGGATTGCTGGGAAGGTTGGAACCAAGTGGAACATTTCCGTGATCAGAATAAAAAGATTTTGTGCCAAATTTGGCTCTTTGTTCGTTAGTCTTTTTCTTTTGATGGTAAGAGGAAAATTATGCTTGTCACTTAAAGCATTGTCACTCATGAACATTACTATTCTAAAGATTTTATTCAGGTGACTCGGAATATAGAGGATTACAGATTTCTGGTGCTTCTAATAATCCAAGTAAAATTGTTGCTGAACTCTTCAAAGAAGCAAAAGAACATGGGGCTGTCCCATTAGATGAAGCCTCAAGAGCATCTAGTGATTTCAGTAAAGCTAAGGTAAAAGTTAAGATATTTTGATCTCTATTTACATTAGTCTCTCTGAAGCTTATTGAACCACATGATAGCAAATACGCATTTTTGTGGTTTGCGAATAGCAGAGGATTTGATCAACACATTTGTGTATTAGCTGCTCTCAAGTAGCTTGCTCTAGAAAATAAACTGGGGAGGAACCACATGATTTCAGGGGAAATCATTAGAAATCAATCTGAAGTGGAATTATTTGCTTTATTTTAAATTGATTTTAAAAAAGCCCCAAAACTGCACTTGCATCCCAATCAACATCTCTTTCAAACTAATGTTTGAAAAAGTGTACAGATTAGAAACTGAAATGCATCACATAAAACCTGCTTAGCCTGCTTATGGTTACTAGATAAAATTTTCCACTTAGAAAATATACAAGTTAGAACAGTGTGTTTGCTTTCTATCAAAGAAGCAAGCTTGCTGATGCTTTAAGTTGCACCTAGGTAAGAATTTTAACAAACTGTTTCATATATTTATTTTAATAAGCTTTTCTATGTATTCTTTTCCAGTCATTTTCTGGTGGTGGATATAGGTTGGGTGACGCATCACAAAAGCACTCTGAATACATATATGGAGAAAATCAAGATGTAAGTAAAATTTTGAATAGCAGGAAACAGAATCTCCAACAGATGTCTGCTTAATCATGTTCACAGCTTGAAATGCCAGCATTACTGTAACTATGTCCATGAGGAAGAACTAATATCTAAATATTAGCTATGTGTTAAGTAGAAATTGTTAAAGTGAAAGTGCCCACAGAGGACAAATGTTCATTGGATACCCCTAAGGCCTCCATTGTGGAATTTTTCTGAAGCAAATTACTTTGAAACTTTTACCAAGTACTCCTTTTAGTTACTTTCCTTGAGCTGTTTTTCTACATTCTCTTAGCTATGCTAACATTTTAATCCTCTTAGGTTGGGAATTGTTTCTACTTGTGGCTTGCAAAGTAGCCAGTCTCAAACTGGAGGGCATGGATGTATTCCAGGAATGGTGAAGCAGCAGGTTAGAGGCCTTTGGAAAATTGTCTGCACTTTCTCTCCTCTCACTTAAAAGGGAGGAATTGAGGTGGGGAGGGAGGAGGGCGGAAACAGAGTTCTCTACACTTTGCCATTCATGTGAATGGCTAGAGCAAATGTTAAGCCTATCTAGAAACAAAACCAAGAAATGTCAGGCCAAAAGATCTGGTTCAGGCTGGGGGGTGCTGTCATGTCACACCAGGAGCTGCCACCTTCTACCCTCTTCAGTAATCTTTCTGCCCTCTATGTAATGGCCGGCTGTAGTGAGCCAGAAGCCTGTTGCAGTGGGGTTACCATAACTGCGGGCAGGGATAATTCTCTAAGGGAAGGTCAGTTTTACTGGCTAGGGAAGCCCAGATGTGCTGGACTGCAAGGCATTAGTTGCAGGGAAGAGAGGTGCAGGCTCTGAAGGTGAAAGACTCTGGCTGGAGGTAGAGGCACACAGCAGAATAAGAAGGGAGTAAAGGAGGCTGGTTTCCAGGATTCTCAGCTTTTGAACTGAATGGAGTTAGTATCAACTTTATTGGAGCTCAGCACGTAATAATTTGAGGAAAGAATATTTTCCGCTATAACTGATGTATCAGCAGGAATTTATAATTTTATGGATTTATTTCTTAATTTATCAACCAGAAACGTTTGCTGCTTTTTAAAAGTAGTTGGAACACTCTGAAGATCACTACGCAGTCACTGTATATCATCTGTTATGTCATGAATAGCTAAGAGATTCTTTCTCCCCAAGTGTAGAAGTGGTCTTGAAGTAGATGGTAGTCTGTTGCTATTACTTGCTTTTAAAAAAGATTCTAAGAAAGATAGTTACAGTGCAGTGCTCTGTTCTTCCTTTGTCACTTGCATCTTGTTTGTGGTCTGCTACAAAATCTGTTAAGAATAGATAAAAAATTCTATAACTAATTCATATGAAATTGGCTTAATTGTCTGTCTTCACTTTTTTTTTTATTTCACCGTTTTTTGCCTCATAGGTTCAAATTTTGCTGAAACTATGGAGAAATGGCTTCAGTTTAGATGATGGAGAGTTGAGATCCTATTCAGACCCAACAAATGCTCAGTTTCTTGAGTCTGTTAAAAGAGGGTAAGTTAAAATGGTAACTTTTGAGGTATGTCTTTCAAGCAAAGTGAATTAAAATGCTTTTTCCACATGTTTATAATTATTAAAAGCTTCAGGCTTCTTCTCTACCTGCACTGTTGTGGTTTAGCCCAGCCA
>VZTV01104108.1:5185-18463 GCA_013400875.1 Anhinga rufa | reverse complement strand
GACTTTGCTGGGAAAATTCAGCATTAAAAGCAGACCTTTGTGACACTACACTCCAATGGTTATAGCTGAGGAGGCATTTTCACTTTGACAAGCCTCTATTTAACAGCCATCAAGTCTCCCAGATAAAGCAAACTGTGTACGACATCTTTTACATGTTCTCGGTTTAAAGCATTTTGTCTCCTTGTGAAGAGGTGGCAACAACATACCCTAAAAATGACTATCTACATTTATTATACATACACATTTATTAGTCTCAGATTCAAGAAACATGAACTATGATATGTATTGTGCCTGGCTGCTATATGAAGAACAACAGATATCTGCTGCCAGCATGTAAAGCTAAAAGCCCACGGATTAAATCCTGGCTCCCCTGTTATCAAGGTAAAAATTTCTCAATTATATTTCAAATCTCTCTCCAAGGTAAAATGCTGACCTCAGATGAGTAATCCTTTCACTAGAGCACATACATATGTGTATGTATGCATATATATACACATACATTTCAGGCAAGTGCCTGAAAGAGATTACTTCAGACATGAAATAGCAACCTTACTGGTGCCGCAGGAAGACTGCCTAATGATGTTGCTAACCTTGATACCATCTCTGATCTCCCATCCATACACAGGTCTGCCTCTTTTTAAGGTTGTAGCATTTTCAGCCCAACCCAGCTGGTCCTCATGATGCGTAGGCAAAAGGATGCTTCCCCCTGGGCTAGTAGTCCATCGCTTTGTCACGAGCACAAAGGCTAAATCCTTCATGCACTAACATGTCTTTGCTGTTTTTCAAGATTCCCAGAAGAATGAGAATAATCCCCATGATTAAGGCCTTATGGAGATACTACAGGATCCATCCTGAGGCATGTAACCATCCCCCTGACATCCAGTCCTCCTCTACGCAGTGACAACCATAACATGAGGAACAGTAGAGATTCTAATACTTCAGAACAAAGTGGCATAAAGGCTTAAAACTCCAGAGCAAGGGCTCACTTGGGAACGATGTTTTCCAAACTGAGTAGAAGAGGTACCCTTAGAGGTTAAACGTTTTTTGCATTTGTCCCTCAGGGTGCCCTCTGGGATTTATCCCCACAATTGCATCATGCATCTCTCTTTTGAACAACTGCTTAGTCAGACCGGACTGAAAAATATTTTCAGTATGTTCAGTCTCAATACTTGTGAGGTAGTTTGCTGCTGCAGTATCATCACATATTCAAACAAATAAATTAAATATTCCTTAGAAATTTGCCTGTGGTGTTTTGGAATACATCTCTTGCATTTCAACATAGAAGATGTGTGGTGAGAAAACTAAAATCAAGACAGTTTGGTGGAGCTATTTCCATTGTCTCACTGGAAGACTCTTCAGGAAGGTACTCTTAAAGCACAGGGTAGAAGCCTCCTATAAGAGGAGATACAAGAAACAGCTGTGAAAGAAGCACCATGTGATGTTTCAAGATATACGAGATGTTTTTCAGGGTACAAGAAAAGTACTGTGAAGGACAACCATTTCAGAGATGTTGGTGTGGAGGTAGAGCTAAATACAGCTAGAGACACAGAATCTGCCTTATCTGGCACCTAATCTTAAAGAAAAAGATTTGGTATATTTAGGACCTTGGACAAAGCTCAACCTCAGCTTCCAGAAGCAGTGTAAATTATGTAACAGGGCTGCAGCAGATTTGGAATCTGAGCTGAATATGTAACATATATTCGTTTTGTATTTGGTGATAAATAAAACAGATGAGAACTTTCATTCACATGACTGAAACTGGGTCTTGATCAAACTCCACCCAAACACAAATGGACTTCAGTCTCACTTTACCAGCCACCACGTGGACTTGAATTACACTTAATGTTATCAAAGTCAAGTTTGACTCTTAGAGCACTGAAGATAACTGGTTATGAAGTGAGGGAGCAACAGCCAGAACTTCCCCTCCATCCTAGTTCAATCCTTTAAGAGGCTCCATGGCAGGCTAAGTTTCTATTTTTAGTGCCTTAAATTGCTGATTGAAAAAAGCTTCACCTACAAGCATCAAGCAAATTATAGTTTAAGCATATACTGCTTGTTTGCTTGTTTCCACAGATTAAATATACAGGACTTCTCTTCCTAAAACGTCCAGGGAGGTACTGGTGTTCAAGTATATCAAATGCCTTTCCATGTATACTCCAAAGACCTATGATAAATGAGGCAACCAAGATTACGGGGGATAATAAAAAAAACATAGGGCTTCAGCATCTAAAATGGGCAGGGAGGATGGGAAAGAGGTTTCCAGGACAAAATACCAAGGTCATCACAGAAAGGTTTGTTCTGAGCATAGCTTGTGCTATACTTACTTTGTCTTGGATACATCTTCCATTCAAAGACAGCTAGTCAGTATCTTTGAGGACTCTCTTGCATTTTAAACTAAAACAAACCCCTTTTTCAGAACAGTCTTCTGTTCCTTCTTCCTTCTTCTTTCTTCCTCCCCCAAGATCACAAAACAAGAATTCTCTTCACCCAGAGTGAATTGCAGGGGAAATAAAGAGAAAGAAAATAGAAACCAACTACTGTCTTTCATTCACACTTAAGTATACACACCATATAATGTGACTGGAAACTGCATTTCTGATTCCTACGCTATACCTGCAACACTTAAGAGAAACACAGCTTTCTTCTCATTCTCTTAACTGCAATATAAAAATTGCTCTGGAATACAGAAACTCAGGTAGACTATAGCTTCCTTTCTATATGAACCCACAGGCCCAGCTAGAAGTGTCTTCACAAGACACTTCACAAGCTAGAAGTGTCTTCACATGCCTCTCCATCATACCTTCTTTCTCTCTGTCTTTTCTTTGTCCTCAGCATCCCGCTGCCAAACACTTTGCACATCCAAATCAAAAGGCCCTCTTCTCAGCTCATAACTGTTACCATGATGGCCATGAGCCTTAAACTCTCTGTGAATCATATAACCTGGCAGCGAAGAAACAGAGCTCCTGCAGGCAAAGATTTAACACTTGTTTGTACAAGGGATACATTAATCTGTTGCACTTTATCACAGAATTATTCTGAAACACTAACAGGTGAAGAGAGAACCCAAGAAGTTATGTGGGGTCCCAGCAGACTTACTGTGGCTTGTTGGTCGCTGGGGAACTGGAGCAGTGCGAGTACCACTCAGGCGCAGCATATGCTGCTGGAGAGGACCTCCTTGTCACAGGAGTGTAGTGCTTCAGTAGGTCTTGAGAGAAAAAGACAAAAGCCACTACTTTTCTGACTTCTTATCTGGTTACAAAAGCATTCCATTTGTTTTCAGGTTGCTGTTTTATCAGGAAGAAGTGTTTGCTTTATTCAGTAAGGAGCATTTTTCTCCCTTCATAAAATGGACAGTCAGAACCTTGCAGCATTGTGTTCCACTTGTACCTTGCTTATCTTGCTCCAAATGCTTTGACATGTTTCTACCACTCTGTTAATTCATATTTCTGGATTTGTCACCCTGCTTTAAGCGTGTGTGCAAGCCATCTGCTCAAGTTTCTCAAGCATCCTTCTTCAATAAAGGAAATAACAAAACCACAGATCACTCGGTACAAGAACAGAATGTGTACAGCACCGTAACAAACAATGTCATCACAAAAAATACTTTATAAACCTCTGCCAAGTTTTCTGATGATGCTTTTTTGTGACAACATCATTTTCACCAGACCACTACTTAAATAGCCCAAGCATAAATTGTAAAGACTTAATGCAAATACAGCTAAACTGTCATCATCTACTTAGATTGGATACAGTGCAGAACTACACATTTGCTAAAAGGTACCTATACACAATAGACTGCAAGGATGTCTTGACAAGGTGACCTTTTACGTCACATTTTCAATTGCTCATTTTTTCCATAATTTCAAAACTCCATAGGACTGTCCTGTAGTATCCACAAGCACCTTCTACCACCACACTCAAGCAAAGCCAAAGGAAACAAAGGAAAAATAAACCAGACAGACGCTCACCAGGTCGGCCTCCTTGCTTTGCCAGCCTGATGTAAGCTGAATCAGTCTCTTTGATCCACTTCCTGCGGCACCTAGACGGCACTTCATGGGGAGCTTCTGCAAGGTCACCGAGACCCGGAATCTGGGATGCTGGCATAAGTGGGCTCTTCAAAGTTTCTGACTTCTCTGGTCGTTTCAGTGGCATGTAGGATTACTATCCTGCGATAATGGAAAAAAAAATGTTTATGGTAAAAGTTAACTGCTAGCATCTCTTTTTCAGGCAACTAATAAATCAAGCCCACCTGAAACTTGAGCAACATGCTGCATTTCAGCTTGGAGACAGAAGACCAGGCTTGCTTATTCTGGGGGATATAGTACATACATGCAATTTCTAGAGGATCAGATACAATAAGGGAACATCTTGTTTTCAGTTTTGAAACAGCTTTCAAGTTTTCATGCAAAGTGTTCTGATATGGGGGATCATGCATCTTAATGCAGAAAAATATTTCCAACCACACTGAGAGAAGCAAGACGCACAGAAGACAGCAGGAAACACTTAAGTCTTTGTTTTCCTTTCCTCCTCAACCATTAACAAAAGAAAAGACAGCACCTGTTGTCTATTTGCAGGTCTTTATTTGTAAAGCAGCCAAACAAAACCCCCAAACTGCCCACCTCCCCAAATGAAAAAAGAAAAAAAAAAATCACCCAACACCCTACCTCTCAATACACTCCTTTCTCAACTTTTAGAGAGCAAAAAGAAAATATAAATAAATCCTCATTAATGGGAAAATGGAGTGGCAGACAAGGAAGAAAAAGACAGTCTAAGGAATTACGCCATTAAAGATGCACAGGACAGTTACTGAAGTGACTCCAAGTGCAGCAAATGCCGTTTCGTAGGTGTAAGGAAGTTATCTTAAGATAAGCTGCATATTAAGGAGCTCTTAGGTATACACAAATGTTAGCTATGCTGAAACTCAGCTCCAAGAAATAATAACCCAAAACACTTGCTCCCTGGTATCAGGGGAAAAGAAACATTAGACCGTGCTTGCCGTCACTTCACTAATTGGTCCATCAGAAACTGCGTGACTTCATTATCCCAAATGCTCTCCTTCTTTGCACTTCACTGGGTTGCCTTTATCTTGGATCTCCACTGCATGCTGTGGCTTAAGATCAAAAAATAAAATCGATGTTTCCTCTAAAAGGGATCAGCAACCCCAGTCAAACAGGCTGAGCTCTACTGGGCTTTTCCCCTAGAGTGCAAAGCACTTCAGAGTGCTTTTTTCTACCTGACATCTTCTAGAAGACCTCTGCAAAGGAGGAAATGCCGTCACTCAAGAGTGCAAGGGGACACCAGCTAAATCACTTGGGGATGGCAAAGGTGCTTAATGCTCAGCCACTACTTAAGGAAACCGTCAGGTGGGAACCGGCCACCGAAGAAGCCATGTTGATGGCAGTCTCCCCACAGCCCTAAGCAAAAGCCAGCGATCGGCTCCACGTTCTCTCACCAAGATCTTCCCAGCACCCATCCCAACGGCAAGCTCTTCGCCTGGCACCAGGTAAAAAGCTCTTCTCTCTCCAACCTGGCTTCACCAACGGCCTGAAGCAGTAGAGGTGGCCTGGTACCCAGATGTCGGCAGCAGCTCGGGTCGGAGCCACGCTTGCCTACGGACAGAAGGCCGGGGGGGGTAAACACAGGGGATGGGCGCTGCAGGAGTCCCTGGGCCGCTGTGCCTCACCCTGCCGTTAACGGCATCCCACGGCGGAATGGAAAGCCTACATGGCGGCAAAGCCTCGCACGGGAGCGCTGAGCAGCACCGGCAGAAGCCACCGCGGCCACCTGGGGCAGAGAAGCCAGAGAAAGGCACCAGCAGAGCAGATGCAGCGACCGCCAAGCGACCTCGCCCGCCTGCCGAGCGGATAAAGGCGGGTAGGCAGAACGGCCATCACGGCGCCGCCGGGGCTCGCGTGGGGCCCCGCGCTGCGGGACAGGCTGCCGGGGCGGAGCAGCTCCCGAGCGCTGAGCGACACTCGCCGCCGGGCGAGGTCCCGGAAGCTGCCGCTCCTCACAGCCCGCACCTGGCTCGGGGAGAGGCGGGACGGGTCCCGCCCGCAGAGGGCGGCCCGCGGCACCGCCCGCGCCCTCCCCNATCTTGTCCGCCCCGGCTGGCGGGCGGCGGGGGGACCGGGCGTCCCTACCCGGCGGGCAGGTGTGTCCTTCGTCCTTCCCTCGCCGCCCGCGGCCTGTGGTGGGACAGCTCGTCCCGCCCTGGGCTGGGCAAGCGACGCGTTGCCCACCAGTCAGTGGTGCCCACCTCTCGGGGTCCACGCTGGGAACAGGGTCTTGGGTGCGAGGCCCCATGGGAGCACGCGGCAGGCTGTCATGAGCATGGCCCTCCTTTTCTTTTGACTGTAAGGGTCACATTATATTATCCATCATTTTAGTACTTGGTGGAGTGCGTGTGGTATTACAACACCAGAAACACACATCTGTAATTGCACAGCAAAATAAGATAGAAAATACAAAATTATTTTGGTCCACAGTCCTATAGGAGCCAAGTCTGGGCTCCAAGGAGTCTGGGAGCCAAGAGGTTAACCTCCCAAATAGATTTAGGGGAAATCTAGAATCACCGTTCTGTGAATATGTGGTCTACAAGAAGAACTAATCAATTCTGTTCTACCATTTGTGACAATAATTTGATTTCTTGTAGATCATATATTCTCTGTGGTTTCATTAATGGCTTTTTCTAATTCTAGTGATGCATTTGCAATAGCTTTTTCTTCAGCAACCCCTAACTGTGGGATAAAAGGTCTTAGAAACAGGTGGAACTTAGAGCTGCTTTCTACCAGAGGGTTGTAACACTTTATATATATTCCAGTAGTTATGAACTACAGAGACAGAAGAGATATTGGTTCTAACCTTTGTGGATGGTATTAATGCACCTAGAAGACACTTCTTGTCCCAGGTTGAGGGTAAATACTTGAATGCTCTTTCTCCACATATCCAATATTGCCCTGGTAGTTGTGTCAATACGGTAGTATAATCCTCAGAGAAATCTGAATCATGTAAATTATGTCCTGTAAAAGGGTGAGCATATGCCAGATCAGGTTCTTCAGGTAAGCCAGTAAGGCTTGGACCCAGATTAGACTCAGAGCAGTCAGGATCCTATTCATCTGTTATGGAAACCAAAGGTTTACAATTATCTTTAGTTTGATTATAGCTTCGAACAGAATACCAAGATAACCTATCTGCAATTATCCACATTGTTTGCAGAGCCTGATAAACTCCATCCCAGAACAAATCTACAATGTGATGTCTCATTATAATAGGTTTCGTGTAAGGGTTTTAAAACTTTTATTAGTACGAAAAAAACCAAGCAGCATATTGTTACAAAGGCAGTTATCTTTATTACACTCTGGTTTTATGTAAGGTTATAGTTTAGTCTATGTGCAGTTCATAAATGTCAAATTACTTTCAGTTTTCTTGCTGTTGAATTTTTACACAAGGTTAGTGAGTCCACAGCTGATTGGAGGTGTGATCCACTAGCTCTAGTAATTTTGACTGTGCAGCAGTGGATGTTCCCTTGGTGGCAGGAGGGTTCCAATTCTAGACTTCTCACAGCTTTCAAGTGGGAGTGGTAGATCCAAGTCTATTTGTCTTCCACCTTTACTGCTCAGAAAGGTTAGCAATGCCAAAAATGGTCCCTCCCACCAAGGACATAAGTTATTCTTTCTTTTACCCAAATACCATTTACCCATACTTTTATCCAAATATAATTCTCTAGATTGAAGGGGTACAGAGCCCTTACAAGAGTAATTCTTTTATTAATGGGCATGAGGTGTCCCACTCAAATTGGGGTGCCCCAAATGTGGTTTTATCCAGGGTTCTAATACCCTTCAAACATTCAAGTACAACACAATTTGACTAATCACTAACATGCATACTACTGACTATCATCATAGTAAAACTTTGCAAAGCAACTATATTTCTGCAGTATTCTTGATGCTCGTCTATTGTTCCAGATGTCCTGGGAGTCAGCCTTGCTGTAGTTATTTATCTATTACACCATACAATGCTTGGAGGGTTTCAAAGACATGTTAGAGGGGTTAGGATGTGGGCATTATTCTGGTTGTCCAGGAGTATTCTTTATCCTTCATGGACAGCTCTAAGCTCCCAAGAAGCAAAGTCCTTATTTCCAGGGCTGGGATGTCTTTTAGATTGTTTTACTTAAGCATGAACAATACCAAAATCTCCATTAAAATTCCACTACTTCATTACATTACAGTGTATAATGTGAACTAATATATATATTAATGAACTGATAGATGTAATAGGGAAGGGAATTTCCATATCAAGGTATGCTAGAGAGGAAGAGACTGCAGCTTGGGGTTGCCCCTGTCAGTCAGTCACTTGGTCTGGATGAAACAATCCTTCTTTGTGAAGAGAGGTTACACAGGTTATGCATCCTATTTACACCTGCTGCTGCAGATCTGGTCACAGACTCCCCAGGAAGACTTGTACACCTGCACCGAGGCAAGCTGGGGAGCTTTGGGTTCTCATGGGCCATGCAGATCCATGGGAAAACTGCTGTTTCAGCTTTCCCCAGGACCTGGCCTTGTGAATCCAGCCTGAAAATTTGTTCTGGTTTCAGAGCAGTTGCTCCCTGATAACATCCATTTCTGTTGCTTGAAATACTGTGGTCCAAGGTCTGCCAGAAGCCAGAGCTCATGATGGACTGTGACAGGAATCTCAAATGGCATGATAGCTCAAGGTCTGGCAGAAGCTCCTTAGACATGGCAGATGGATATTCCTCACCCCCAGCACTGATTTCTGATCCTCAGGTTACCCCCCTCTCACCAGGAACATCTGCTCCTTTTCCGACTGGCAGCTTAGACTGTAGTTTTTATATTACAATTAGCGAGTGAGAAGAAAGCGGTGTTTCTCGTGAGTGCTGCAGGTGTGGCATAGGAACCAGAAATGCAATTTCCAATCACAAAATGCAGTGCATATTTGAGTGTGAATGAAAGACAGTAGTTAGTTTCTATCTTCTTAGGCTTTGCTTCCCATGCAATTCACCGCTCTTGGTGAACAGAATTCTCGTTTCATGATCTTGGGGGAGGAAAAAAGGAGGAGGAGGAGGAGGAAGGAACAGAAGACTGTTCTGAAAAAGGGGTTTGTTTTAGTTTAAAATGCAAGAGAATCCCCAAAGAGACTGCACTAGCTGTCTTTTAACAGAAGATTTATCCAAGACAAAATAAGTACAGCACAAGCTGTTGCTCAGAACAGACTTCTCTGTGATGATCTTGGTGTTTTGTCCTGGAAACCTCTCCCATCCTCCCCCCCACCCCATTTTAGATGCTGAAGCCTTACGGTTTTTTAATATCCTCTGCAATCTTCTTTGCCTCATTTACCATAAGACTGTGAAGTCTACCTGGAAAGGCTTTTTACGTACTTGAACACCAGTACCTCCCTTCTACTTGAATACAAGTGCAGATGTTGGACATTTTAGGAAGAGAAGTCATTTGCCTTTGCTGAGATGCATAACTAGTGCAAATTCAGAGGGAATTTCTGAATTTCTACTAAACGGTCTTGGTTTTGGTTTTCTCACCATAAGTCTTGTGTATTGAAGTGGTGGAGATGTATTCCAAAACACTGCAGGGAAATTTCTAAGCAAAAGTCAATTTATTTGTTTGACTGCGTGATGATACTGCAGCAGCAAACTACCTCCACTATTTAGGTGAGACTGAATGTATTGAAAACATTTTTCAGTCCATCTGATATAGCAGTTGTTTCAGAAGATAGATTGACAATGCAATCATGGAGATAAATCCCAAAGGGCGCCCTTAGGAACAAGTGCAAAAACATTTTAACATCTAAGTGTACCTCTTCTACTCAGTTTGAAAAACAAGAGTTGGCCTTTAGTGCTGAATTTTCCCAGCAAAGTCACAAACAGCACCAGATGGGATTGCAGCTGCCCTCCAAAACCAAATTCTGATCTGTTCCCTTGCTCCTTTTGTCACTCATTAGCCAATTGGAACATCAGGGAATGTTTTAATACCTGCAAGTTATGCTAGCCTGTCTCATTTAATACCAAGAAAAGAAAGACAACATTTAAAACAGTGCATGAGACTTGCTAGCAGCAATCCAAAATGGACTCATCCCTCATTTCGCAGAGACAAAAGGCTTTCTAGGCCTAGTCCTGGTGTTCGTGAAGAGTCCAAAGAGGCTGCTGCTGCCTTTCACCACCTTCACACCCAGCTGTCAGGCTGCTTTCATGTTCTTCCGCTGTCTACCCCCCACCCACCACAGCAGTTAACTTTTACCATAAATATTTTCTTTTCCATTACCGCAGGACACTAATACCACATACCAGAGAAGTCAGTGACCCCGAAGAGCCCACTTCCTCCAACTTCCTCCTGTAGTCTTTTTCTATCAAGACCTACTGAAGCACCACACTCCTGACTGGTATTCACACTGCTCCAGTCCCCCAGCAACTGATGAGCCACGGCAAGCCTGCTGAAATCCCGCATAACTTCTTGGGTTCTCTCTTCACCTGTTAGTGTTTCAGGATAATTCTGTAATAAAGTGCAACAGATTAATGTATCCCTTGTACAAACAAGTGTTAAATCTTTGCCTGCAGGAGCTCTGTTTCCTCTCTGTAATCAAATCAAATATGATTCACAGAGAGTTTAAGGCTGATGAACATCATGGTGATAGTTATGAGACAAGAAGAGGGCCTTTTGATTTTAATATAAAAAAGCATTTGGCAGTGGGATGCTGAGGACAAAGAAAACACAAAGAAAAAGAAGGTATAATGGAGAGACACACTGTGATGACGCTGTATGGTGCATATATATAAGTATGAATGAAAGCCAGTAGTTAGTTTCTATCTTCTTAGATTTTGTTTCCCCTGCAGCTCACTCTTCTGAAAAAGGGGTTTTGTTCAGTGGTCCCAGCCTGTCTGGAGGCAGGCAGTGGACATGTGCTGTGGTGTGGTGCCCTGCCAGGAGGTGTCCTCATACTCGACTCTGGGCTTCCCATGCTTTAGGGAGCAGCGGGCCCTCAGCCTGAGACAGCCTGGACGGTGCTCAGAAGCCAAAGAGAAAACTCTCTCTGCAGATGCTGTGGTTTTCAATGGCAGTAGGGAGCCAGGGAAACAGCAGAGCTGAAGGACTGAATCTCCTTCAGTAGGAAACAGGCATGTGGGACGGACTGCTTCCTTGGAGAGATACTGCTCTGGTACAAGGACAACGAGAGAAAGATTAAAAAAACCCTAATTTTCCAACAGGCTGGATAGATCTTCTGTGAGGCTTTTTCTAATGAGGTTGCTGTGCCCACCAAGAGTACACAAGGGCAGCAGCCTTCAGCTTAATGGTAAGTACAGGTACCTGGACAGTAATATCCGTGAAGCTGGGCCCAGCAGCAAATGGCTTCTTTTGTAAATAAAACACAACAGCTAAAATTAAGATCCCTGTTGTATTCTGTGGTACTGTAATGATACTCCCCCTCTTTGTGCCAACACTCAGCACAGAGCTTGGCAGATGCTTAGCAGGTATTTAAAATTAACAATAAAGAAAACACTTCCCTCTAACTGGAGGCCTTAACTGGCCCTCTGGAAAGGTTATAATGGGCTTCATTTATGATGACAGCTGATGGATACAGGACAATCAGACACTGGAGTAGTTTTACAAAATCCATGTCAAAAGGAAGCTTGAAAATACAGAGTTGGATGCAACTTGAGGAAGGAAAATACGGCAAGCTGTTGTATGGAAGTACCTTCTATGGGGGGTGCTGTCACGCAGGGTGCTGTTGGGTTGGCAAGGAGCCCTGGGCAGGGAAGGATTCATGAGGAGTTAGGAGGGTAATGATGCTAGCCAGCACCAAAGGTTAGCAGTGAGGCAGCTGGGACACTGGGTGCCAGGAGAGGAGGACAGCACCCTCATGAGCACCTGGAAAGGAGGAGGAGGTGGGACTGACTGTGCAAGGATAGGAGGCGGTTGCAGAGGAAATGGATCCTGGCGCCCTTGTATGAGGAGACTTGCAGACCCCATGCCCCTTCCAAGGAGGACACTGGGCTGCCTCTTTGCCAGGGAGTCTGGAGAGTGCCCAGCAAGGAGAGCGAGGGTGGGAAAGCACAGAAGAGGTAGGCAATGAAAATGGTCCATGGCAAGTCAGCAGGCTGTTGGTCTATGCAATTATCCTGCTGTGCCTGGTGATTGCAGTCCATTCTATAAACTCTTTATAACCATGTAAACTCTTCATAACCTGCCCAACAATAGGACAAGGGGCAATGGGCACAACTTAGAACACAGGAAGTTCCACCTGAACATGAGAAAAAGCTTCTTTAGTGTGAAGGTGACAGAGCAGTGGCACAGGCTGCCCAGAGAGGCTGTGGAGTCTCCTTCCCTGGAGACATTCAAAACCCATCTGGATGCGGCCCTCTGCCCCCTGCTCTAGGTGTGCCTGCTCACGCAGAGGGGTTGGATGAGATGATCTCCAGAGGTCCCTTCCAACCCCTACCATTCTGTGATTCTGTGATTCTATTTGGCACATGGGCAATGGGCAGTGGTCCTTCCAATGTAACTGACATAGTCAAATCTCTCAATTAACATACCTTTCCATGAATGGCAACTACAGATGCAGTTGGTATGATAAGCACCAAACACAGATAGGGAGCGATCTACTTCCACCTGGCAGGGACTCTACTATATACATTTACTTCTTCAGTGCATGTTTTAAACAGTCTGACCATTGTTCATGCTGTATTGTCTAAAGAACTAGAAACATTAAAGTTACCACAGGAGGTCACTGTTGTGCAGTACATATGTGTAGTTCACAGAGTGATGGGCACAATCATTTGACTTTTGAAAAAAGTGCTGTTAGCAGCTTGTGGAGGGCTAGTAGTGGCTGAACCCTTGACCCAGGGAAGGAGCATAAAATTACATTGCCAATACCTATTCTTAAACCTATGCTTGCTGGTAAACCAGTACCTTGCAGTGTAGCATGTAAGACCCCTGTAAAAAGGTGAGTACTGTATATCTATCATCATGAATATGATGTCCATGAGGGACACCACGTGACAAGTGGTGTCCCTCAGGGGTCCATACTGGGACCAGTACTGTTTCATATTTTCATCAACAACATAGACAGCGGGATTGAGTGCACCCTCAGCAAGTCTGTAGATGACACCAAACTGAGTGGTGTGGTTGACGCGCCGAAGGACAGGATGTCATCCAGGGAGACCTGGACAGGCTGGAGAGGTGGGCCTGTGAGAACCTCATGAGGTTCAACAGGCCAAGTGCAAGGTCCTGCACCTGGGTCGGGGCAACCCCC
>VZTV01104107.1:0-19276 GCA_013400875.1 Anhinga rufa | reverse complement strand
GACGGGGGACACGCACGCGTGTGGGGCATGCACACCCGTGGCCGTGCGCGCGGAGGGGTGGGTGCACCTGCATGCAGGGACACGTGTGTGCACGGGGCTGCTGCAGACCCCCTGTGCGTGGGGAGGAGGGGGCACCCCTGGGTGCACACGCCTGGAGGGGCACATACACACCTACACGCACAGGTGCGCACACGGGGGATGTACGTATACATCTGTGTTCACCTCCACATAGGTGTTTGCATACCCTTAAGCATGGAAATGTATGTATATATATAAATACAAATATATATATACACATGTGCACGCAGGCATGTGTTCAACGCACACGGGGCGCGCACGCTTGTATATGTGCCGCTATATCTATTCATAGATGTGAGCCCACGCGTGCGCTCGCAGAGGTGAGGGTTGTGCCTCTGCGCGCCCGTACAGCGGCTGCACGGCTCCGGCGCACGCGTGGAGCCTGGCAGCTGCCCCTATAGACCTGGCTGTACCTACAGGTACGCGCGGGTCCCTATGCATGCGTGGCCGCGAGCACCGCTGGCGTGATGGGTCCCCGGAGTGGGGGGTGTTATTTCTTTTTTGGGAAGAAGCTGAATCGTTTCTCCTTGTCCTTGCGGGGCAGGAGGGGCTCGGGAGGGGCCAGGGGTAGGGGTAGGCTCTGCGCCTTCCCCCAGCTGCTCCGGCACTCAGTTATTGCTGTGCTCAGCCCCTGCAGCCAGGCCTGCAGCTCCTCCTGTGGGCATGGGCTCAGGGAGGGCTCCTCTGGCTCCCCATCACCTTCCCGGCCACCCCCTGTTCCTCAGGGTGATTCCAGCTGCCCCACATCTTCCCCAGCCACCCATGTTCCCCCTGGGCATCACCTGCCCCATACCATGTCCTCATGGCACCCCTGGTCCTCCCATGGCCCCGCAGGCAGTGCCAGCCACCCTGTGTGCCACCCACAGGTCACCCTGTATCCCCCTCCCAGGCACTACTGGTCCCTGCTGTGGACCCTGGGTATCTCTGGCCACCCCTATGTCCCCTAGGCATCACCAGCCACCCCTGTGTCCCCCTGGGCATTGCTGCTCCCCCCTATGTCCCCCTGGGCATCTCTAGCCACCCCTGTGTCCCCCTGGGCATTGCTGCTCCCCCCTATGTCCCCCTGGGCATCTCTAGCCACCCCTGTGCCCCCCTGGGCACTGTTAATCCCCTCGATGTCCCCTGGGAACTATCAGCCACCCTCTGTCCCCTGAGCATCTCCAGCCCCGCCACGTCCCCCCACGATGACCCTCACCTCATCCTTGCCATGGAAGAGCCACTCGCTGCCATTGCTGAGCCTGGGGACAGAGCGCAAGTGCCAGTGAGGCACGTGCCACCCCCGTGCCGTGCCGTGCCACACCGTGCTGTGCCATGCTGAGGTCTTACCTGAGTTTGAAGACGTGCTTCTTCTTCTTGTAGTCGGCGGCCACCTCGCAAAGGGCGTCCTGCAGCCCCAGGGGCTCCTCGCCGTGGCAGGGCAGCCCCAGCGCCCGGCTTTTGGCGTCCTTGAAGAAGGCGAGCTGGCCACCCCGCAGCACGCAGTACCGCGTGCTCCACGACCTGCCACCACACCGTCCCATCAGCCCGGCGTGCGCCCACGCCGCCCCGGCACTGCCGCTGCCGCCGCCGCCGCGCCTACCGGTTGGATGCCCGTTTGGTGGCTGCCTCCAGGTCGTGCTTGCGGCCGAGGTAACCCTCCAGCTGGACGCTGCAGGTGCGGGCTGGCAGCGTGGCCGGCTCCTCCGGCTCCTCCCGCAGCGGCCGTGGGCTCGGCGATGCCAGTTCCTCATCGCCTGTCGTCCGCGCCAGCTGCCGCAAAGCAACAGCCCTGTTACACTGCGGTGTCACCGCCCGCCACCGAAAGCCACATCCTGAGGTCCCGTCCCACAGTAGCACCCCGTAACGTGTCCCGGGGTCACGGTCCCCAAGCCCATGGCTCAGTAGTGGGTGCCAACCAGGGGTGCATCACCCCCACCTCTTAGTGCCAGCGACCCTACCAGCTCCGGTACATGGGAGCTAGTGGCTACTGGAAGGACCCTAGCGAGCAACTGGGACACGGTCCAGCCCTAGGACCTGCACCCCAGGCTCTATGCGGGGCCCAGGCCCCCCAAATTTGGGGTGATGGGGTTGAGCCAAGCCAGGCAAGCAGCCCTGGGAGCCACCCCGGTGTCATCCCCTGCCCAGGGGGGTTGGGGACAGTGGGGGACGCCAGTGGGCAGACGGGGTCCGGTTGGGGGCCGTGGTCGGTGAAGGGGATGCCTGCCTAGGGGCAGCAGGTGGGTGTCACAGGAGGGGCTGGGTCAGGGTGGATGCAGGGCCAGGGCACGGTGATCCCAGGGTGCCCGTCCTGCGCTCGGGGACGGCCCCAGCCCCACGCGCGTGTCTGCCAGCACCACGGGGAGCATGTGGAGGTCCTGCGGTGTGCCCTGCCGAGAGGGGTGGGAGGAGGGATGCCGGGAGGTGACCGTGTCCCTGAGCAGGCGAGCAGAGAAGGATTGTGTCCCCAAGCAGGCAGGCAGTAGTCTTGTCCCCAAGCAGGTGGAAGCGGCCGTGTCCCCGAGCAGGCAGAGGGGGACCTTGTCCCCAAGGAGCCAGTGTCCTCAAGCAGGCAGAAATGATCTTGCCCCCGAGTAGGTACTCAGGGATCCTGTCCCCAGGCAGGCGAAAGTGATCTTGTCCCCAAGGAGCCAGAAGATGCCCACGTCCCCAGGCAGGCAGAAGAGGCAGAAGGGGGTTCCTGTCCCCAAGCAGGCAGAGCAACCAGAAAGCAATCCTGTCCCCAAGCAGGCAGAGCAGGCAGGAGGAGAAGAGAGGCTGGCAGGGAGCACAAGGTGCTGGCACACAGGGTGACAATGCCCCGAGGGGTGGAAATGCCCTGTGGGGTGACGATGCCTTGCAGGGTGACGATGCTGTATGGGGTAATGATGCCACACAGGGTGCTGATGCCTTGTAGGGTGACAATGCCCCACAGGGTGATGATGTCTTGCAGGGTGCCGATGCCCCATACAGCGACGTTTCTTAGGGTGGCGATGCCTCACAAGGTGACAGCCCCGTGGGGTGACGATGCCCCAAGGGATGACGACGACCCGAGGGCCACGTGCTGTGGGGCTGACGCGAGCACGGCCAGCCAGGAGCGCCGTTGCTGTGTGTCCGTGGGCAGCTCTGCCGAACGTCCCCCTCCGTGCCGGGGCAGCGCCGGGCCCGGGGCTGGGTGCTCGGAAAGCCAGGTGCCACGTGCCCGGGACCATGCGGTGTCCCCACGGGTCTCTCCAGGGATCGCACGTTGCCTCGCCAACAGCGTGGCATGAGGATAGCGACCAGGATCTGCCCACCCCAGGGCAGACGTTCCAGCTCTGGCTGCTGCCCCAATCCCAGACACAGCCATGCACCCAGGGGTGCCAGCCTCCACCAGCTGGCCCGAGCGTGGTCACTGGGAGCAGGGACCCCCCAGCCACCCCAGAAGCCAGGGCGAAGGGGAACGTGCGGCACCCGCCCGCCCACCTGGCCTTTTTGGGGTTATTTAGCATTTATTCAACTCAAGGCAAGGAACAAGGCAAGGGCTGGGGGTGCGGGGAGCCGTCGGCATGCCAGGGTCACGGTCATGGTCACGGGGTCTACCAGGAGCCTGTGGGACATGCAAGGAGATTTTTTTTTTGCTGCCGGGGAAGGAGAAAGCTAAACTCGAGAACTGACCGGCTCTGGTCTGTCGGTGGTGGGTGGAAAGGCATCCTGCGTGCTCACGCCTTTCCTCTTCTCCTCCTCTTCCTCGGACCTGTGGCAGGGAGGCAGCCCACTCAGTGTCCCTAGCAGAGCAGAGCAGCCCCAAAATCCCCATCCCGGCCAGCTTGCTGGGGAAATGCAGCTGCAGGGACCTGGGACTGGCTGCTGCTCTCCCGTCCCCCCTGAAGGGATGAAAGCCCCAGCATGGCGGGGGCTCAACCTTCATCTCTGCTCTTCACCTGCATCGATTTACTGCTCCGAAAGGGCAAATTGCTAAAAAAACCCTTAATGGTTTGAGAAGAGGGATGCTGGAAACGATGCCCAGGAGCCAGGCAGGTGCCACAGGCTGCCCCTGCCCAAGATGCTCCCACAGCCACTGGGATCTCTTACCCGGCCTCCAGCTCCCCATCCAGATCCAGGCGGTAGTCGGAAGCCTCGGTGCGCATTACCCCGTCCCGTGCCAGCCCCTCATGCAGCATCTGCCCGCCCAGGAGCTCCAGCTGCCGGGAAAGGGGTGAAGGTATTAGGGGCTGGTGGGGTGTGGGGTGGGGAAACTGAGGCAGGGCAGGCAGAGGTGAGCCGGGACCGGCCCTGCCCCATCCCAAGCCTTCCTCACCGTCGTCAGCTTCCTCAGGGCGGCGATGCGCTCCTCCCAGGTGGCCGAGGACTTCTCGAAAGCCTCGTGCCGCTTGAGCAGCTTCTCTACCGCGTCCACCGTCTGGCCGTAATCGCTGCTGGCCAGGTAGGGCTCCTGCGCCATGAGCCACGACTCGGCCACCGAGGCGTCCCGGGAGAACTGGCACACCTCCAGCACTGCGAGCAGGGACCGGCATGCGCTCAGCTCCCTGCCACCACCACCCCCCGGCCGAGCCGCGCTCCCCTCCGGCACCGCCGGTGTACTCACGCAGCCGCAGCCGGCCCCAGCGCTGCTCCCACATCTCCATCATGGCTTTCCTCTTCTCCACCAGCTCCACCAGCTTCGCCTTGATCTGCGAGGGGACACTGTCACAGGGTGACCCCGGCGGCACCATGCCCGACGCACCCCGGCCCTGACCACCCTCACCTCGGGTGAGTCCTGGTGCTTGCGCTGCAGCAGCTTCTTGCCCAGCTCAATGCAGGTGGTGAAGGTCTTGCCCCGGGCGTCCACCTCAGCCCTAATGCCTTGGTGGTACTTCATGAGCAGCTCCACTGAAGAGACGTCCCTGGAGACAAAGAGGTACCGGTGTCGGTGGTGCCATGGGTCCTGGGTCCCAGCAAACAGTGCCGGGTGCCCGCCGGGCGCAGCCATACCTGGGTTTCTCCTGCGTCTCAATCTGCCGGACAGTGCTCTCCATCCAGGAGAGCAGGTCCCGCGCCATGCCGAAGAAGCGATGCTTGTCGGCCGTGTCCACCAGCCGGGCCCGGCGCCCGCTGCATGCCTCCAGCAGCGCCCGCAGGGCTCGCACCACCTCCTGCTCCTGCTCCTGGATGCCGGCTGCCTTCTCCCCGGCGTAGGCAGTCTGCAGGCGCGCCGCCGTCTCCCGAAACTGCTGCACCTACTCAGCGGAGCCAGAGACCATGGAGAATGCTCAGTGGCGGCGGCGGCGGTGCCAAGCATCCCTGCCGGCTCCGGGGTGCAGCCTCACCTGTGTCTCCAGCAGCTGGAGGTCACGCTCGAAGGCGCTGTGCATGCGGTGGAAAGCCTCCACCGTGCCAGCATCCTCGCCCAGGTCCTGGGGCAGCTCCTGGCGCCGGGCGGCAATGAGGGCCAGCAGCTCAGTGCCATCGTAGAAGTACTTGTGCAGGTCGTGGGAGGCGGCGAGGAGCTGCATGCGGGTGTCGATCAGCTCCAGGAGGTCAGCCCAGCTCTCATTCAGCCCGTCCTTCCACTCGGCCATGGTGGCCGCCTCCGTGTGCCCCGCATCAATAAGGTCTTCAATGGCCAGGTTCACCCGGTCTACACGTTCCTGCCCCACGCTGCCCGTCTCCCGTGCAAACTCCCGAAACTTCTCCCGCAGGAGCTGTACGGGGGAGAGACGAGTCAAGTTTGTCCCCCCAGAACTGCACATCGGCACCACCGTGCCCGCCCCGGCACCAGCACCCTCACCGTGGCATGGTCCAGGTCCTGCCCCATCTCCTGGGAGGAGGCAACCACATCGCGCTCGGCGATCCACTGCTCCAGGTCCTCCTCCTCCCGCTTCAGCTGGAAGAGGTGGGCCATGTTCTCCAGACGCCGGCGGCGCTCCTCAGCCACCTCCTTCAGCCCTGCGTAGTGCTTGTCCACCTGGCCCTGCAGCCGGATGATCTGCTCCCTGCACGGTCCCGGCACACAGACACCCCAGTTCTCACCCGGGAAAAAGATGCCCCCAACCCATCCGTGTTGCCAACTGGGTTTTTTTTTGAGGGGGAGGGACCCGTTCTGCGCTCCCTGCGTCCCTCTGCCACCTCCCCCCTGATGGAGCCGAGGCAATGCTGCCCAGCTGGAGCGAGGCGCTGGGGCAGCCGACGCCACCAGAGCTCCAGCCGAACCAGCCACCCACCCCAGCGCTGAGGGCAGAGGGCTGCCCCAAGGGACAGGGGACACGCGGCGGTGGCACCTACCCCTCAGGGTGGCCGGCAGAGAGCAGCTGCTGAGCCCTCCCTGCCAACTCCTTGATGGTTTGGCCGTAGTCCTCGATGGACCGTTGCTGCCGGACATGTCTCTTCAGCATCATCAAGGCGCTCTCCTCGTCCTGCGGCACGGCAGACACCAGTGCCCATCAGCACGTGGCATGGCTGTGGGATGGGGACCGGGGTCCAGCCCCGGCACCCACCCTGCGGGTACGTTCTGCCTCCGTGCGGTGCAGCGGGGAGCGATGGCAAGCTCAGTGGGGTCTGGCATGGCATGGCATGGCACAGATAGCATGGCATGGGGTAGCGCGTAACGGCACGGCTTGGCACAGGACAGGATGGCATGTAATGGCGTAGCATGGGATGGATGCAATGGCCAAGCATGGCATGGCATAGGATGACCTGTAATGGCACAGCATGCCATGTAATGACAAGGCATGGCATGGGATGACCTCTAATGGCGTGGCGTGGCATGGGGTGGCATGTAATGGCATGACATGTAATGACACAATGTGGCACGGGATGGGTACCATGTAATGGCACAGCATGGCATGGGGTGGCATGTAATGGCATGACATGTAATGACACAACATGTAATGACACAACGCGGCAGGGGATGGGTGCCATGTAATGGCACAGCATGGCACGGGGTGGCGTGTAATGGCGTGACACAGCATGGCACAGGATGATGCTTAACGGCCAGCATGGCATGGCCTGGGTTGACATAGGATGTCCCAGCATGGCGGCAGAGCACGGCACGGCACGGCACAGACCCCCTGCCCAGGACGCAGGGGCACCGCACGGAGCCACCCCTCACCTTTGGCTTCTCCTCAGCTCCCATGAAGAGCTCCTGCTCGCTGATCCAGGCCTCAGCCTCGCTGGCATCCAGGTAGTACTGCTGGGCCTCGCTGGCCTCCCGCAGGCGCCGGTGCCGGGCGGCCGCCTCTGCCTGCAGTGTCTCCCACAGCCCTCGCAGCTCCCGCACCCGCGCCTCCAGCTCCGGGCTCAGCTCATCGCCGCTCGCCGCCGCCGCCTCGCCCCGGCTCAGCACCTCGGCCAGGCGCGGGGCATGGCCCGCCAGCTCCTTCTGCAGCGTCTGCCGGAGGGGCGGACAGTCACGGCGGGGCTCACCCATGGGGTGGGTGGCCCCAAGGGACCGGCTGGGTGCTGCCGCTGCGCCCGGGCTCACCTCGTTTCTCTTGGCCAGGCGCTGCACGCTCGGGAGGTCGGCGCCATGCTCCGTCGACCTTGCCAGGGGCAGCCGCTCCTGCACCCACAGCTGCAGGCGAGAGAACCTGCTGAGCGCCACGCAGCACCCATTGGTGCCCCCAGCACGCCAGACCCCGCCACAGTGAGGATGCTCACCTTCTCATCCTCCAGATCCCGCCCAAGCTGGTACATGGCCTTGGTGGTCTCCAGCTCCTTCCTCCTCCTCTCCAGTGGCTCCAGCAGGTTGAGGAATCGCCGCTGGAGCCTCTGCTCATGCCCATCGGCATCCGGCACATCCCCGGCAGGGGGGGGCCCCTGCCGCCCTAGCTCCTCCAGCTCCTTCATCCGTGCTCGCACTTGCTCTTCCAGCCTCTGGCGAGAAAGAGCTGTGTGAGCCGGGGGGGGCAGAGCTGGGCCAGGGACCGGCCAGCCCTGTTTGGGGACATGACCCAGCACCTCAGCCCCTCCACCCCAAATGGGGGGCAGTGCACCCCTACCCAAAGGAAAGGGTGAGGTGCTAACACCCTTCCGCCCCCCCAGCCACTCAGCTGGCAGTACCACCACCCACTGTCAGCTTCTTCAGCAGCAGGTTGGTGGCGGTGAGGTCCTTGGCCTGCTCGGTGGCACGCAGCTCCTCCTCCGCCTGCCCCAGCCAGCTCTCCAGCTCCCCATAGCTCCGGGCGTACAGCGTCGAACGGTTGGCCTCGAAGAGTTGCCGGCCCTTCTCCTCGGCGGCAGCACGCAGCCCGTCCCACCGCCTCCGCAGCTTATCCAGCTGCCATGCCACCACCTCGCCGTACTGTGGCTTGCGGCTCACCAGCTCCTTCCCCTCCTGCCAGCAACACCAAAGAGGTTGGTGGCCACCGCAGCGCCGCTCCACGCCGGCACGGGGACCTCCCACCCAGCGGGGCTTCCAGGCACCGGTGCCGGCACCTACCGTCTCTATCTTCTCCAGCCAGCCCTGGTTAGCTGCCAGCTCGGCCATGAATGCCTGGTGCTTCTGCCACTTGCCGTGGAGGCCACGGGCTTCACCATAGGAGGCGTCCTGTGCTGTCAGCATCTTCTCCTCCACCCAGGCGTCGAGCTGCAGGCAAGGGTCATCAGGGCTCGGCTGGTGGGGACCCCCCAGTGCCACCAGCCGCGCCACGTCCCTACCTCCCGGCAGCTCTGCAGGAAGGTCTGTAGCTCATGGTTGTCCTGCAGCAAAGCTGCTGCCTCCTCCGCCTTGGCCATGACGGCCTCGTGCCTGGCAGGGCGACCAGAGATGGGCAGCGTCAGCCCTGCCGCCCGCACGCTGCCTGCCTGCCCGCCCGCCGGCCCCTCGCCGGACTCACCGCTCCTGGAGGGCCTGGCACTTGTCGGCGATCTTCTCGGCGAAGATATTCCCCTCGGCCACCAGCTTGGTGCCGCCGGCCACCACCTCGGGGACCTTCTCGGCGCTGCTCTCCATGCCAGCGTGGAAGCCCTGGAAGCGGCGCAGCGCGGCAGACGAGCCCTCCAGCGTGGTGGGCAGCTCCAGGTGGGCTAGTGTGTACTCCTGGGGGGGGGGCACGGCAGGGCGTCAGCGCCTTTTCTGCAGCACCCATGAGCCGGGAACCCCCTCAGCGCCCACCTTGGGCACCCACCTGGTTGGTGAGGAGGATCTCCGCTTGCTTGGTGTCACGGAGGAACTCCTGGAAGCCGCAGCACTGGACGAGGAAATGGTCCCGGGCCTTTGCCATCCTGCCCAAGGCGGCCCATCCAGCCTCCACGCCGCGCAGGCGCTGCCGCAGCCCCTCGTACTGGGGGTCCGCCTGCTCCCCCAGCACCTGCTCTCCCGACTCCACCAAGGCGGTGAAGGCGGCCGCGTGCCCTTCCGCATCCCGCCGGGCGACCTCGTGCTGCTGCAGCAGGTCCTCCGCCTCGGCCAAAGAAGCTGGCACCTCGTCAGCAGCCGCCACGGCTTTCTGAGCACCGAAGAGCCAGGCCTGGAAGTCATCCAGGTCCTGCAGGAAGCGCCGGAGCTGCCCGGCTTCCCCCAGGGAAGCCGCCTGCTCCTGCAAGGCTTTCTGCAGCTCCTCCCAGGCAGCCTCCGCAGCTGACAGCCGCTCGGCCACCTCCCCGGCCACCTCGGGCCGTTCCTTGGCCAGGCGGTCAGCCTGGGAGCGCAGGGTGGCCAAGCGGTCCTCGGCGACCGCCAGCTCCCGCTCGATGCCGTAGAGCTTGCGTTGAGTAGCCAAGACGCCGGCCAGGTCCCGGCCCAGCTCGGCAGTGGCCTCGACCGCCCGGGCTTTGCTCAGCAGCCATTGCCGAGTCTCCTCGCACTCCAAACGGTAGTTGAGGAGGCACAGTGCTGAGCCCACCGCCCGGCGACGCTCGGACACCAGCTCCCTGAATCGGTCCCACCTGCAGGGCGGAGGTGGGTGACAGCGGGGGATGCGGCCGGCGGGGGCCGCCCCCGGCATCACCCGCTCGCCCCGGCATCGCCCATCACCATACCTCTCGTTGAGCTTCTCCTGGCACTGCCGGACCTGGGGGCTGCGGGGGTGCCCGCTTGCGAGCAGCCCGTCGGCTGCCTGGTTGACGGCGGCGATCTGGGAAGCCACGGCGGCCATCTCCTGCTCCAGCCCATCCAGCCTGCGGGGATGGCCGGGCTGAGAACGGGCCACACCTCAGGACACGGCACAGCAGCACCACCACGGCAGGAACCCCTACCTGTGCTGTGCCACGTCCAGATCCTCCAGCACCTGAGGGACCTCCGGCTGCCCCAGCCAGGTCTCCTTGGACCCCATCCAGAGGTGGCAGGCATCGCTCTCCCCAAAAACGGTGTAGAGGTCAAGAGCGTCCTGCAGCTGGCGGCCCCGCCGCTCGGCCAGGGCGGCCACCTCGGCGTGCAGCTCCCGCAGGGCCACCAGCCGGTTCTGCGCCTCGGGGCCAGCCCGCAGCTCTGGGGAGAAGCCCTCGGCTTGCCGGGCTAGCCCATCCAGCTGCTGCTGGGCGGCCGCCATCTCCTCCAGCAGCTCCNGGAAAGCCGCCAGCTCCTCCAGCTGCGCCCACAGCGCCCGCACTGCCGCCCCCCGCTCCCGCAGCCGGCCGGCCGCCCGGCCCGCCGCCACCAGCCCCTCGCCCGCCGCCAGCGCCCGCTCCAGCCGGCCGCCCCGGCTCCGCAGCTCGGCCTCAAAGGCGGCATGCCGGCGCTGGAGCAGCAGCACACCCGGCAAGTCCTTCCCGAAGTCCAGGGAGGAGTAGAGCTGCTCCTGCTCCTTGATCCAGCTCTCTGCCTCATCCAGCTCCCACAGGCAGGTCCAGAGGGACCGGGACTGCTCCAGCAAGGCTCTCCTCTGCGCCGCCAGCGTCTGCAGCTCCCGCTGGCACAGCTCCAGGTGGCTCACGCGGTCCCGGATGACTTTGGGATCGCAGGGACGGTAGCCTGGCCGGGAAGCGGGGCGGGTGCCCATCAGCAGGGCGTCCCACCTTCCCCCAGCCCTGCCGCAGTCCCGGGGCATCCCAGTGCACCTACCCTCGGCATCAGCAAAGCGGAGAGCAGCAGCGCTGATGGCCCGTGTCTTCTCCGCATGCAGGGTCATGTCACGCTCCAGCAGCCGGTGGGTCTGCAGCAGCTCCTCTGCTTCCAGGAGGTGCTTCCCGGATTCGGGCGATCCCAGCTGCACCTGCGGGAGAGCCCCGGCTGTCAGCCACCACTGGCTCCAGCAGAAAGCACCCACTGCCACCCAAAAGCACCCCAGCATCCCATTTGCCTCCCCGTGCGGGTCCCACCACTGCCCGCTGGGACCAAGGCAGCCCACCCACAGCGGCACCCGATGCCTGCGGCTTACTTTGACCTCATCCATCCAGTCAATGCTGTGGAGCATCTCTTGAAAGAGGTACTGAAGGGCAAAGTTCATCTCCAGGCGCTGGCGCCGGGCGGCCAGCAGCTCCTGGAGCTGCTCCCAGAGCCGCAGGATATTGTCCTTGCGCCCGTTGATGCGCTGGATGTCGTGGTAGCTCTCCACCTCCAGCTCCTTCGCCACCGCCTCGATGGCCTGCACCCGCTCTTTGTAGGCGGCTGTGTCTGTCTCGATGGCCTCATGCTTCTTCTTGGCCGCCTCCACTGCCGGCAGGTCCTGGCCGAAGTTGTCCTGCCCCGGCACAAAGCCCGCGGTGAGGCTCCGGCAGGGCGCCCCAGTCCCCGCGGTGGGCGTCCCTGGTCTCACCTGGGCCACCAGGCGCTGGTTCTCACTCAGCCAGGCCTCCCGCATGGCCGCTTTGCGGTCGAAGCGCCGCGCCAGCTGCTCCAGCTTCTCCTGCCGGATGAGCTCGGTGCGCAGCGCCAGCTCCCGCTCGTGCTCTGCTTTCTCCAGCTGCTCCCAGGCCTGGGGGAAGGCGGCACCAGAGCGGGGTGGCACCCGTGTCCCCCCCACCCACCCGCGTCTTGTTCTGCTGGNCGCCCCCGCGGCGGCCGCCCGCCGGTGGCCATCCCGAAGCCCCTCCGCCAGCTCCTCCGCCTCTGCCTGGAACTGGAAGAAGCCCTCAGATGCGCTCAAGCCACGCTGGCGGAAAGCCGCCAGCTCCTCCAGCTGCGCCCACAGCGCCCGCACTGCCGCCCCCCGCTCCCGCAGCCGGCCGGCCGCCCGGCCCGCCGCCACCAGCCCCTCGCCCGNTCCAGCAAGGCTCTCCTCTGCGCCGCCAGCGTCTGCAGCTCCCGCTGGCACAGCTCCAGGTGGCTCACGCGGTCCCGGATGACTTTGGGATCGCAGGGACGGTAGCCTGGCCGGGAAGCGGGGCGGGTGCCCATCAGCAGGGCGTCCCACCTTCCCCCAGCCCTGCCGCAGTCCCGGGGCATCCCAGTGCACCTACCCTCGGCATCAGCAAAGCGGAGAGCAGCAGCGCTGATGGCCCGTGTCTTCTCCGCATGCAGGGTCATGTCACGCTCCAGCAGCCGGTGGGTCTGCAGCAGCTCCTCTGCTTCCAGGAGGTGCTTCCCGGATTCGGGCGATCCCAGCTGCACCTGCGGGAGAGCCCCGGCTGTCAGCCACCACTGGCTCCAGCAGAAAGCACCCACTGCCACCCAAAAGCACCCCAGCATCCCATTTGCCTCCCCGTGCGGGTCCCACCACTGCCCGCTGGGACCAAGGCAGCCCACCCACAGCGGCACCCGATGCCTGCGGCTTACTTTGACCTCATCCATCCAGTCAATGCTGTGGAGCATCTCTTGAAAGAGGTACTGAAGGGCAAAGTTCATCTCCAGGCGCTGGCGCCGGGCGGCCAGCAGCTCCTGGAGCTGCTCCCAGAGCCGCAGGATATTGTCCTTGCGCCCGTTGATGCGCTGGATGTCGTGGTAGCTCTCCACCTCCAGCTCCTTCGCCACCGCCTCGATGGCCTGCACCCGCTCTTTGTAGGCGGCTGTGTCTGTCTCGATGGCCTCATGCTTCTTCTTGGCCGCCTCCACTGCCGGCAGGTCCTGGCCGAAGTTGTCCTGCCCCGGCACAAAGCCCGCGGTGAGGCTCCGGCAGGGCGCCCCAGTCCCCGCGGTGGGCGTCCCTGGTCTCACCTGGGCCACCAGGCGCTGGTCCTCACTCAGCCAGGCCTCCCGCATGGCCGCTTTGCGGTCGAAGCGCCGCGCCAGCTGCTCCAGCTTCTCCTGCCGGATGAGCTCGGTGCGCAGCGCCAGCTCCCGCTCGTGCTCTGCTTTCTCCAGCTGCTCCCAGGCCTGGGGGAAGGCGGCACCAGAGCGGGGTGGCACCCGTGTCCCCCCCACCCACCCGCGTCTTGTTCTGCTGGCGAACCCCAACGTGCCCCACGGGTTGAGGAGGGTGGCTGGAGGAACCCAACCTGCCCTGGGATGGACCTGACCTGCACCAGGATGTGTCCTGAGATGGGTTTGAACTGCCTTGGGAGATGGACCCAAACTGCCGCAGGAGATGGACCCAACCTGCCCTAGGACCCATTCCAAGATGGACTCGAACTGCCCCCAGAAGATGGACCTGACTTGCTCTAGAACGGACCCAATTTGCCCTAAAATAGACCTGAACTGCCCCAGGAGATGGACCCAACCTGCCCTAGGACCTGAACTACCTTGGGATGGACCCAACTTCCCCCAGGAGACAGACCTTAACTCCCCCAGGAGATGGACCCAACCTGCCCTGGGACAGCGTGGGGAGCAAAGCCCCCAGGGATACCAGGGGAAGAGCTGCCCCCAGGTCACAGGGTGCCGTGGGAGCAGCCGCGTGTCCCCGTGGCACGGCATGGCACATGGCTGGGCTGCCGAGACAGGCCCCCTACCCGGTTGATGTCGGAGACCAGACGCCCTTCGTGCGGGGTGTAGACGCGCTGGTTGTTGGCTCGCATCCGCGACTGGATGGTGAAGAGTAGCACCTCCAGGTTGCCCTTCTCCTGAAACCTGCCCCAGAGAGAATCAGAGAATGTTCCGAGCGTGAAGGGACGTGCAAGGCCCATCGAGGCCAGCTCCTGTCCCTGCACAGGACACCCCAAATCCACACCGTGGCTCTGAGGGCCTTGGCCAAGAGCTTCTTGAGCATCGCCAGGCTGGGCGCCGTGCCTGCCTCCCTGGGGAGCCTGTTCCAGGGCTCCACCACCCTCTGGGGGAAGAGCCTTCTCCCAACACCCAGCCTAACCCTCCCCTGGCACATCTTCCCGCCATTCCCTAGAGATTGGTCAGCCCGGGGCACCCATGGGTGCTCACCACCACTGCGCGAGCACAGGGGGCTCGGTGGTGCTTACTTGGGGGGCTTCTCCACGGTGCGGTAGGTGCTGAAGGCTTGCAGCTGGTGTTGCACCCCGGCCAGCGAGTTGGCGAAGCTGCGGCTGTTGAGGGAGGCGATAGTCTGCTCGATCCAGGTGAGCAGGGTGGAGGCCAGCCCCCCATAGCCATCGATCATCCGCTCCGTCTCCTTGGCATGCTCAATGACCTGTGGTGGGGCTGGCGTTGAGCACCGGGTGCCAGCACCCTGGCAGAAACCCCCCTGCCCTGACGCCGGCCCCTACCTTGCCCAGGCGCCTGCCCTCCACCTCCAGCAGCCTCATCTTGGAGAAGTAGTGGTAGAAGGCCACCACGTAGGTGATGATGGATTTCTCATCGGGGTTCTCTGTGAACACATCTGCCCGGCGGGAGAGGTGTCAGTCCTGACCCGGCCTCTGCATCGCCCCGGCGGCGATGGACCACCACGGCTTCATGAGGTCCCTCCCTTGCTCCCACCCAGACCCGCTTCCACAGGGTGGAAACCTCTCCGTCCCTCCGCGGGGCCTGGGCACGTCCTGAGGCAGGACGGTCAGCAGTGGCAGTCTCACCTTCAGGGTCGAGGAGCGGGGTGATGCCCAAGTGCCGCTCCGCCACGCTGAACGCATGCTCCAGGTTGTGCCGGGCGTTGGATTTGGTCAGGTTTTGGAAGTCAAACAGCTCGGGCCTGGGGACAGAGGGCACAAGATGGTGGTGGCACAGCCATGGGACATCCCCCCCGGTGCCACCGCCACCCCGGCACGTCCCGGCGCCTGCCGCAGTGCTGCCTACCTGTGCCTGTGGATGAGGGCGTTGAAAGCCAGCCCGTCCTTCCAGCTTGAGGTGAAGTTGGTGACATTCACATGGGGATACCTGCGATGGAGACAGGGAGTCACCGTCACCCTCTGGGCGCCCCCAGACCCTGGCGCCATGGGGTGTGGGTCCCGTCACCTACCCCGCCGTCTTCATCTGGCACCAGAGCAGCAGCGCATCCCTGGCAGAGCGTGTCTCCTCGCCCTCCTGCGTATGCAGGATGATGTCCTGGATCTGGGGGCAGAAAGACATCCCAGGTTCGAGGGAGGATGTCCACGGAGGAGGGCTCCCATTCGGGAACGAGCCATTGGGTGCTGAGCTGAGGGATGTCCCCCATCCACCCCATCCCACCTGGAAGCGGAGGATGATGGTCCAGATGAGGCCAAGGACGAGGCGGTGGTTGCCATCCACGATGTCGTGGGAGCCCATGTTCTCCAGGTGCACCCGCTGCTCCTTGAGGAATTGCAGCGCCTTGTCCACATTCTCCAGGCAGTGGATCCGCATCCGGCCCTTGGTGGGCTTTGGCTGGGGCATGACAGCGCTCAGCACCCTCCCCTCCACGCCGGGCACCCCCACCCCTGCCCAGGGTCACTCCTGCTGCCACCCCAACCCTGGTGGAGCCTCGGTTAACACCAAGATCAACAGCCTTGGTGGAGCACCAGAGGTCTGGGGGCACGGCATGGGTCCCCAGCTGGATGGGAGTCCTACCAGAAGCTCTCCGGACAGCACCTCCAGAAGCTTGATGAGCACCCGCCCGTCCCGAAGGTCCATGTAGAGGTCCGAGATGCGGCAGGTGACACGAGCCAAGTGTGAATTCACCCACTTGGTGAAGGTTTTCTTCTGCACTGCCTCCCGCTCATCTGCAACGAGAGCGGGAACGGTGGCACCGGCGGCGCGGACAGCCCAGGAGGACTGAGGGGACCCGAGGCTCGTCCCTGACCTGCCAGGGCTTTGATGCGGGAGCGCTCGAAGAGGCGCGCCGAGCTGTTGTCGTTGTCCAGCTCATCGTCGGAGGCGTCCCAGCGGACGTTGATGCGGCTGTAATGCTGCTGCAGCTCCAGCTGCTCGTAGTCGTTCGCCGAGGTCATGGTCCCGGCGTCCCCCGGCCGGGTGGCCGTCGGCTACCGGCAACGAGCCCCTGGGGGAGAGCGGGGGGCCACGGGCATCGGCGTTACCGCGGCAGCTTGCCAACCCTGCCGCGCGTGGGGATTTGCGGCTCAGAGCTGCCGGTTAAGCTGCTCAGAGGGATTTAACCTCAACCCCACCCAGGTGTTGGGGGGCACCTGGGTGCTGCACACTCAGGGGCTCGCCCTGCCGGCATGGACCCCTGCGCCGAGCCGTGCCAACGGCTACTTACAGCGGTGCTTCCCCACCCGGGTCCTGCCTGCCCACCCAGCATCCCTGGGTCCCCAGGGGCGTCCCCCCCAATCCTGGGTGCGCCCAGGGGCAGTGGGTGCTGCTCGCACCCACCCCAATGCCCGTGCCATGGAGGGGCTTCGCCAGCACCTGTGGCAGAAAGCGGGTGACAGCTGCCGGCAGGGGGGCCACCCACCCCCGGGGACATTTGAGACACAGATAGGACATGGCCAGTATCTAAAAATGCCTGCGAGCAGCTGTCGGCGGCCGGGCCGGGTGGGACGAGGCTGCTGGGGGCCCCCCGAGGGGTGCGGGGAGCCAGGCTGGGGCTGCCCACGGCGAGCACCCCAGCCGGGAGCCCCACCAGCACCCCAGAGCCACCAGGAACCCCCGGCTGTGGGTGCACGGCGCAGGAAACCCCCGGGGCACCCCCAAACCCCTCGTGTCCCCCGTGAGCTCCCGCGGCCGCCGCACCCCTGGGCAACTGATGGGTGGGCGAGAGCGCTTTATCGGGGCCCGCAGGGCTGGGCTGGGTCCCATCTCTGCACCCTAATCGCAGCCGCGCAGGCAGGGCCTTGGCTGGGGACCTGGCTCGCGTGCCAGAGCGTGCCGGGACATGAAGGAGCGTGCAAAAAGCATGCACACGCGAGCAAGGGCGTGTAGAAGCGTGCCAGAGCGTGTAAAAGCATGCACGTGCAAGCAAGGACGTGCAGGGGCGTGCACGCGCAAGGAAGGGCACGCGAACGCCCACAAGCACACGTAAGAAGGCACATGAGAGCGTGTGGAAGCGTGTGCAGGAGCACGCCGGAGCGCGGCTCGCAGCCCTCCGCGCCGGGGCTCTGTGCCGCTGCCAGCGCAGCAGGCGCTGGGCTCGCCCTCCACTCCTGCGTCGGAAAACCCCCCCCCTCCTGGGGGAGCCCAAATTTGGGGGGTTCCACCCCAACGCCGGAGAAACTGCGGCCGGGCGCTGCAAACGAGCTGGGTGCGCTGAGTTGCGTCGGGTCTCTGCAGCACGCCGCACGCCGCCCAGTGCTACCACCCCGGCACGAGACCTCGCTCCTGCCTGGGCCTCCCCCCACACCACCACAGCCGACAGCGGGGCCACGGCCGCGAGGAGGAGGAGGAGGAGGTTGCGCTGAAGGGAGCCACAGCGGGGCCCAAGGGAGCCGCCGGCGTGCATTTTGAGCGCGGGCGCTCGCCAACCCTTTAAATCTCCCTCTGCTGCGCCCGCGCCTTCCAAAGGGCCCCGTCTGGCAGAGCCACGCTGCCGCCGGCACCCGCTGCCTGGGGATCGCCATCCTGCCTGCTCAGCGGGAGGAAAGCCGGGAGCGCCGGTGTGCTGGCCCCGCCACGAGCATCCTGTGGCCGGGGCCATGGCAGCATCGCCTTCCCCGGCCGGCGGCTCAGCGCCGTGAATCAGCACTTCCCAGCAAGGGGCTGGCACCGTGCTGCCACCGAGGTGCCCCCCGCCCTGGGTGACGTCCCCCCTGCACCCCGAGGGCAGCCGGGGCAGCCGTTTGGTGCCTGCCACCCGCGGCACCCTCAGGCCCCGTCGCCGGCTCGGCGCTCACCGCCGCAGCACGCTGCTGAAACACCAGCTGCCAGCGCACAAGAGCTCAGCGGGGTCCCCCGAAACACCCCGAAATAGCTGTCCCATCGCCTCCGCCCGCAGCCCGGCGGGTCCCTGGGGCACCCGCTGCCCGGCATCACCCCGGCCGCTTTGCTTCGCCAATTAACACGTTTATTTTGCGTCTCCGCCAAGCCAGCAGTCAGCCCCGCTCCCGCTGCAGCTGGCCCCGTTGGGAAGGGGCAGGAGCTGGGGGGGCACCCCCGCAGCCCCCCAACAGCCGCTCGCCTCCCAGGCGCACGGCCAGGACCGGGAGCAGATGGCCCTGCTCGGCACGGCCGCTCGGCACAGCACGGGGTGGTTGGGCACGGCATGGCACAGCTCCTCCGGCCGGCGATGCCCCGCTCCGGCCGCCGCTCCCCGGCCACGCTCTCACCCAGCGGGCGAAGGCTTGGGTTTCCCCAGGGCCGGAGTTGGTGCGGATGCCAGCCGTGCCAGGACTGTCCCATGTCACCCAACCCGCCAGCGCACCGAGCGGCGACATGCACACGTGCTGACACTCCACAGACATTTTTGGCTATAAATAGGCCTCCCCTGCGGACGGCGCGGGCCGGGCCCCGCTCCCTTCTTAGGAGCTACCCCCCTGCACCTCCTCGCCTACCCCAAAATCACCAGCCGGCGCCCTAAAAACACCCGATAGTTACAAAACGCTCCTCAGGGAGCCGTGCCGGCACCCACCGGGGTCGCAGCGGCCGCCTTTGCCTGCTACCCCCTCAAACGCTCCTCGTTGACTTAACCCAGTAGAGCGAAGGGCAACTGTGATCCCCTGACTCCGGGAGCTGGAGATTTGCAAAGGCAAAAGCTGCTCTGAAAGGGGAGCTGAACAAACAGCCTTGGGTGGCCCCCCCGCTTATCAGGGTGCGGGCAGGAGCTCCCCCGTCCCAACACCCGTCTGCGAGCATCCTCCCGCCGCCGCGCCAGGACGAGGGGTGCCAAGGGCACGGCGGCCGGAAAACTCTTCCCAGTCACTCCAGTTTCCCCAGTTGCTAAAAACCGGTGATTGAAGCGGGCTGGGTGACGTACCCCACCGAGACCCACCACCCCACGTTGCCTCCGGAGCCGGCTTGCGGTGCCGGGAGGGAGCGCCCGGGACCGTTGCGGGGACCCCGCTCGGGGTCGTCACCCCAAGGAAAGCGTCCGCAGGGTGCCCCCCGAAAGTCACCACCGCTCGCTCGCCCCGTCCTTCCCGGCAGCCGCGGGCCCCCCGTGGGGAGAGGAACCCCCGGAGG
>VZTV01104105.1:7882-29641 GCA_013400875.1 Anhinga rufa | reverse complement strand
AACCCAAACCCAAAAAACACTCTTCTAAAAAACAAAAAATCAACCCCCAAAACTCCTTAATTGGGGGGTGGGGTGGAAATTAATTTGCTCCTCCACACTTGTAAGGTTTTCCAGAGAAAGGCTGACAGAGTTGCAATCAGAAGCAAGTAAGGTTTTCCTCCCAGTGACATGCAAATCCACTAAATTTTTAATATTAAACCCTGCAAAAGACAGAGCTGAATTCCCACAAATCAAGCACGCTGCTAATCCAACTCAACGCAGGGAAAGAGCTCAGTCTGTGGCCAACCGTACTGGCAAAACCCTTGCGACACGCCGCGTTGCACAACGAGCTCTCCTTCCACGCGGACCAGCAGCTTCTCCGCATGGCAGCATCACCAAGCGGCCCGGATGCAAGTCAGTGAACTGGAAGGGAGAGTCTCCCACGCGAAGTTCCTTTTCCAGTATCAACGCAAGCATGAAGGGTATCAGTTCAAAACGAGAGGTGAACAGGAACAAGAGTTTCATCACATGGAATAAGCCAGTTACTTCCCCGAAGCGGCACGAGCCGTGCTTGTTAGCATGTACGTGGGTAAGAGTTATCACATTGATCGGCCACTTCTGAGTGACAAGCCTTCCCCCGAGGAAGCTTATATTGTGACCTTAACTTAAATACACAATTGCTACACCAACGCCACAGAAAAATCTCTAGTTTAATCTAGGAGAAAATATTGCAAATAATCACATATCGGTTTTCGTATTTCAGAATGCATTTGTAAAACTTTCCAAGGACTACGCAGTCGCTCACAACATTTATCTATCTGAATAAACAGCAAATTTCAGCTTAGGGTCTGGTTTTTTTTTTTGCTGGCAAGAATCAGACTAGGAAGGCAACAGAGCGAAGGAACCTTTTTGTAGCCGAGCTGGGCACCAGAGCAGGAGAGCAAGGTTAAAAAGAAATCCCTATCTCCATCAAAGGCTAGTGTTCCAGAAAAACCACCCGCTACCCTTATTTCTATTATTTGTTTTACAATAATATCTCTAAGACCCTTTGCCAGATACAAAAGCAAACTGTGACAAGCATTCTCCCAGCAGAGATTTATAATCTAATAACAGGATATGGCATAGGTGAAGAGACTTGTCCAAGGTCACATAGTAGATACACGACACAAATAAGGATGTCGATACTTCCTGACACTCTCTCCAGTCCCTTGCCTTCTAATTCACATTGCCTCCCTACACCTTTGATGACAAACAAGCAGAAGAACCTATTTAGGGCAGCAGGAGGAGAGGATGATCCTACAGACAACTGTGAGCCTATTTTGCTGATGAAATAAAAGGCTTCCATTTATCTTTAAAGGGAGTAGTTGCAGGTACAGTCTTTATTTACTATTACCACAAAATCAGGACAAATTATATTAATAAATTTAATTTTACATCAGAGATTTAATTTCACAACAAACATATATAAAAATCCCTTTACTTAAAACCAGCAAAATCTACACCCATCTTCCTTTTGTGATATTTGTTGCTGGTAATTTTCAACAGACACGTTTTAAGGAGATATAAAGCATTAAGAAACATAAGCTTAACTATCTTCCTTCCCTGCCTGCCTTTGTTTACCATGTAAATTGCCACCCACACACTTTCCCATATAGAGCACAGTGGGGTACTATTCACCAACACAGAGCTTCAGCAAATGCAGCTCCTGTCCCCAGCAGGAATAAGGTTATGCCTGGAGTTCACTCCTTAAGTTGCATAAATTTATCTGGGGGTAACAGGAAAAAGAGGTCTGATAAGAGTCACTGAGCTAATCCGACTTAAGCCTAATGGACTTGAGGGTGGGGGAATGGAGGGAGACGCGGAACAGAAAACAGATCATTTCGGGGAAAGTCATTTTAACCCCATGAATTTCTATTTTACTGGGGTTCCTTAACAACACGCATAACCTACGTGCTATACTACGCATCCAAAAATGCGATAAATCAAGAAAGCGAAAAATAACCCAAAGATCCAAAGGTTTAAACTCCTCAAAGCAACAGGAATTGTTGACAAATATTTGAGGGGTCTTGTCTTTTAGAACATTATTTTCTTCCTCTAAAAAGTCTTAACAAATGCTACACGACCTCAAAATCCACGTATCCAGCGCTGTCCTACA
Source organism: Anhinga rufa (assembly GCA_013400875.1). Taxonomy (NCBI): domain Eukaryota; kingdom Metazoa; phylum Chordata; class Aves; order Suliformes; family Anhingidae; genus Anhinga; species Anhinga rufa. Next base: position 27,507 of record VZTV01104105.1, on the reverse strand, counting down.
CGCACAGAGACCCTCGGTGAAGGCACACGACATCGCTGACTCTCTCAGCTAAGCGGCAACGCTCATGTTTTTACGTACTCAACACCCATCTGCGTGCCGGCGGGCCAGGGGTGTATCGCACAGGAAAGGAGCTCCAGGAGCAGCTCGTTTTGTCCCCCTTCCTGCGGGAGCTGCGGGAGGGAGAGAAACCTTCACATGCCTCAGTTCTCCTTTGGTTGAGGCATTACCAACCTCAAGAGGATAAAACCTCTAAGATCTCTACGTTGCTGGATGCCACCGCCTGCGGAGGGGAAGACACGGAAACACGCACACACCCGCCACAAGCTTTGCACAGAGAAAAATATTTTATTCCAAGACCTTAATGCAAGGTTACTGCAGGAGAAGACGGACACTAAAAAAAAAGCACAGGGAAAGAGCAGAGAGAAGCAGAATCAAACCGTTGTAGCATGCCCATTTGTGATTCCCATCCTTTTAGAGGTCCACACGAGCACACATGCACAACCAAAACCTCTACTTTCCATCAGAAGACAAAAAAAATGCATGTTGTACAAACACACGCATGTATCACCATGCGCGCATGTTTGCCTCAGCTATGCTCTTATGTTTACGGAGCAAGAAAAAAAATACTGAATTAAACCATACAAAAACACAATCCAAATCCAAAATCCTGAGGATTTTGAGGTAACACTTCTCGTTACCTCAGTAATAACTTTCGAATTTCCATGATGGGGGTATCCCTTGCAGGTTTCAATTAGTAGCCTTTACTGTCTGAAAGTCTTTATTTTAATCTAATTTTTTTTCCTCCAGTGAAATGTTTTGCCATTAAGCAAAATGGAGGATTAGGAATAATCACAATTAATGGAGCAAATGTTTGTATAATGAAATCATGCTTGTATCAGCAGGCAAAGCGAGAGACTCGGGATAGCCTTCTCCACTCTCAATTTTATACTGTGCAGCCTCAGATATTACAGGAAAACAATTCAGAGTGAAAGATTATCCTCTGGCTCCTGATCTGGCATTGTGTTTACTAAGGACAAACAGAAGTGATGTTATCCCAAGTAACATTTTAGGCAAGCTTAAAACTTAAGATTTTGTTCTGCCTTTTTCTTCCTCCCTCCCTTGAAAAGGTTTGGGGGAAAACATGGATTTTTAAGAGTTCTGACTACCAAGGGGTTTTGTGGCTGAGGAATTAAGAAACTACGTTTCCCATTGTCTAGATACCATATTATTTCAGGGAGACTGCAGTGGGCTTTTAGGTCCCTTTTCTGAAACATCTTCTTTTAATATCATTTTCCCATCATTCTTCTCTCAGAAGAGATCTACAGATTAGACGATGGCCTTACCGCACAGCCAAAGTTTCACAGGCAGGGTACAAGGGTAAGGGCCACCTTCTAACTTCGATGTCAACGGTTGCATGGGAGATAACGCAGCGAGGCTGCAGCCACTGGAAAATTTCAGAGTATTCCCTCAAAACCACACCTTCAATTATTCCCAGGTTAGCTTTGCCCCCCCCGCCCAGTGGTATCCCCCGCGTAGAATGCCTAAGCAGGAAGCTGCAGAGACTGATCAAATCCCCACAGGGGAAGAAATGAGGAAAGGTTGGTCCCCATTGAGAATTTAACGCTGTTCTTTTCATTAAAAATCAGTCCTTGCAGAATGGATAGAAAACAGCCTGTGCTTTAAGTATCAGTATCTAGTAAGGGTCTTGTTTGTAGTGCCGAGAAAACCACCTCTGTAGGGACGAAGCTGTGCTTGGGAGTTTGACTGGTCGAATGTTAAAATAAAGATGCTAATTTTGAAGGGAAGGAAAAGTCAAGAAAAAGCTAATTCAATAATCAGAAGAATTCAGTGCATAGCCCAGGACACGCTGGCAGAAGGTAGGTGCCTTTACCGCAACAGCAAGACAAATGAAAATACATATTGGAAACAGGAGCTTGCTTTCTTGGCAACTTGACTGTGAGTCCTCGAGGCCTTTGTTGCCACCTAGTCAGAGCTCCGCAAGCTCCAGTCTGGTTTGCTATCGCTGAAGTTTTAAAACATACTCCAGCAGCCTTTCTTTAAGGTCTAAAGCTCAAATCGTTTTTAATAGCTGATTTCCGATACTTTGACAGACCAGTAACCTGCAATACCTTAAAGTTTGGCTAAAGTAGTATTTCCAGGAATTCTGCTGGTTTACTTGTGAACAGCCTCTGTCATTTAATTTCTATCCTCTCCCTGCGAGAGGGTGGGTAGCACGCCGCATTCGAACTACACAAAGCGCGTGCACTTCACTAAATTTGACTTCTCTGCCCAATTAAGTGAGACCACTGAACGCTGCTTTTATGTAAAGATTTAAGCGTACCAAGGTTATTTAAAAAATAAAAAAATAACCAGGAAGGAATTCAGGGCAAAACACTCCTCTTCTTTCTCTTACCTCCCAGGTGCCTGAATAACGGGTCACTACGTAATTTCTTCTTACTCTATTTGCCTTGGAGCTGGAAGGCACGGTGTACGCTCGGGGCTGTATTTTTCACATGCTAAAAAACTCCCAACAAATTTAAGATAATATGTGCACACACAGGCACGCGGTATGCTTTGTTGATTCTTTAAACCATTTTGAATTCTTTTTCTTTGGAGTCCCAAACCACATCTAGATTTAGTTTAGTTCTGCCAGCATATCTGTACAATGTTATTTATTGAAAGCAGTATGTCTTGTGAGATGAGGGTTTGCTTATGCTTTCACTTAAGATTGCTGACATTGGTATCACCGAAGATGTACACGAACGAGGACTGGTGATTCTGGGGACGGGTACTAGATTACATTGTGCCTTTATTGGTAGAGTTAGCTTGTTCCGCAAAGGTACGGGCTAGATGTGCTCTGTCCCAAATCCAGACAAATTTGCACCTAAAGCTTCGGTTTGGACCCAGCGTATTCTAATCAGCAGCAAAAAAGTACAACTTGCACGCTAGTCTACATACTCACAGATGTTCAGCAGAGGAGTTAAACTGTGGACACACCGTCAAAATGAGATCCGTGATTGCTCCGCATTTGGATTTACTCCGTAGCACATGCTGGAGGGCAGCAGTCCGCAACTGACACCGTCACGAATGTCCCTCGTGCACAACCCCTAGCAGGCATGCCAACGCGGCAGCTGGCTTCTCCGAGTCCCTTGCCCCCAGTGAAACCAACTGAGGAAAGCAGATAGCCAGCTGCCACGAGCTCTTCCACCAGCAAGGAAGCCTGGACGCCGACCATCTCATGGTCCCCATAACAACGTGGCATACAAAGGTGTCTGCGCTAGCCTTCGCGCGCTACAGTTCCCATGCAACTTCCACGACAAAGGACTTCAGGACATTTAAAGAAAAACAAAGAGGGCAACGGGGTCTCCAGGGACATCAGCTGCAAAATTGACTTGGGATACAGTTAGTCCTCTCAGCTATATACACAACAGTCTGTCTTTGGCCAACACTGTGTGCCACAACCATGTGAATTATTTTTATGGATTAATAGTGTTTTATAGTTCAAGTCTTCTGATCTACCCACTGAGTTAAACTATTCAGGGCAAGCAAGTTCTTTCAAAAATTCCAGCCAAGTTTCGTCTGGTTCTTCCTGAATGGTCCAACGAAAATATTAAATCATTCATAAATACATACTGAAGAGGTTACAAATCCATTCCTAATGGCAGTTTGGGGGTCGCTTACCTCTTCTATGTGTTATTCCCTCACTTGGGGTGTATATGACTGGACACAAACCAAGGAGGACTGTTGCCACTCTAACTTCACAGCCAGCAGAGAAAGGACGGTAACTATGCTGCCTATTCTCCCTCATCCTCCCTTCTCTCTCCCTCAAAAAAACCTCAAAACCTCAAAACCAGAAATAAATTTCAATATACATTTTCAGGAAAGCCACTTATGCTAGAATCTGTGGAACTCCCTCATTTACGGACACTGTAACAAAGCAGCCCTGCTTATCTACGTACTTCAGAAAGTACTATCACCCTAAGCATAATTTTATACTCTATTTAGTTGAATATTTTTTGTGTTACTCAACAGCTTTTACCCAGAGCATATCCTCGAGCATACATGCGCAACACTGTATTGTTAATTACTCCGTCGGTGTGAAAGTCTGTCAGGATTCTTACCTTTTATTTTTAGCCACTTCAAAGTACTTTTTGTCCGAGTCTGAACCGGGGAGCAGGGAGCAAAAATTTCTATTAATCAATCAATGATGGCAGTGGTGGTGCGCTCTAGTTTTTCATTCTGACTGCAAAGCAAAATTAAAAGCTATATTTTGCAAATTTACGCATTATAGATTGTAGCGGCAGCTGGTGGACTGCTGCTGAGACAGACCGTCTTTTCCCTTCCAGTCCCCTGTGACCGAGATGGAAGAATTACAGGACAGCACTAGCAGCTGCTGCTGCTGCCCCAGAAGCAGCAAGCCAAGGTCTCCGGAAAAATAATTGGGGAGGCGGGGGAAGGGAAGAAGGGGGACAAAGAAGTTGGGGAGGGGAAGGCATTGCCAAGGCTGGCTGCACAAACAACACGCTGCACCTTGCCCTCAAAAGAAACAATTGAGCTGGTTTGGGCTTCCTTCGGTAGGCACAAGACTCCCAAACCATTATGAGACTTTGAAAACTAACAATTTTTGATAAGGACTTTTAGAGATGAAACAAAAAGGGAGCAAAGGCAATATTCCTTCCAGTCTGGTGACGGCAGCAGTTCGCTCTTGAATCCTCTAAAAATAAAGCCTAACATAATGAGAAACACCCTTCCTTGCAGCTTTTGAAAAAGCTTTAAGACAGTCATTCTATGAAGCACTCTACGATAGCACAGGCACAGTCTACAAGTCAATTCACACCCCGCCTTCTCCTGTAAAGCAGGGGTAACCAAATCCCTTCTCACACACATGCAGCCATGAAGATAAATAATTAACGACTCCAAGACATCATGTGCAAACAGTAAAGATCACTTCATTTTATTAGATAGATAGATATATAAGCAGAGCTAGCGGGAATTACACCAGTTTGTGAAAAAACTGCTCAGTGCAAAAATCGGCTCACTTATGTATTTGGCCACCTAAGCAGCGGCTCGACGCACGCAAGCAATGCCCATTCATGCTGCTCACCACACTAAATATAAAGAGCATCCCAATAGGGCTGAAAAAACACAGATACGCTGACCGACCAAACATCTACCCACGTCTCAAAACCTGAATGAACTTCACCCCAAAGCTTTCACGTTTCCTGGGTTTCAGCAGCTCCGTGCCCACAGCCGAGCTCGGGGGCTCCAGTGCCCCACCGAATGGGACAGCAAAGAGCACCCTTTACACAGCACTAACTTCCAGTTTAGCAGAAGTAACCCTATGAATGCTCATCTTCAAGAGATACAATCTATTATACACAAACCATAAATGGGTCGCGCGTGTCTCGCCACTTCTTCGACCAACACACTTGCTGCAAGATACCAGTTGGTCCAGTGGACACCGCTTCATTTCCACAGTGGTGGCAAAGACTTCCAGATTAGCCAAAAAACAGATTAATTGAAGAAAATATTCAGCTATTCTAAAAGAAAAAAAGCCACCACTACCACCACAGACGTAGCCTTCTGTGTCCTGTACACAAAGATTTAATAGAAAGACATGCATTCATAGCTTTATTCTTGTATGGGAGACTATGCTTCAGTTTAAATATATATCTTATCTTTTAATTACAGGACCTGTTTTCATCCAGTATGTTTGGTCATTTAAAAAAAAAAAAGAGAGAAAAAGAAAAAAGAAAGAAAACATCAAATCGTCTCTGAATTAATCTTATACACATAACCCAAGAAATGCTTAAGGTCAGAAGAAAGTACTGCTGGCTGAAACTGTTTTCATCGGTTTTGTTGTGTGTCAGAATCCCTTTCAAGATAAGTCCAGAACTCTGTATACAAACCCAGCACCATTATGAGCAGACACAGCCTTCTCTCAGCGTTCGGATTTCACATTCATTTTGGGAAGCTAAGCCAGTGATTGCTATCTGAAGAAACAGCTTTTGATATATCATCAATTTCCTGAAGAACATATCAGCTTATTGAGCGGGGGTTTTCAGACTCTTGTATCTCATTCGATAGCATTACGCCTCACTCACATTTTTTTTTAATTTTCTTTTTTTTTTTTTTAAACTCTAGTTAAAATATTGAGATGCCTGCAGAAAACATTTAATTCCTCAAAATCTAACCACAGGTATCTGATGCTAAGATTATCAGGGACTCAACCCGTTAAAGTTTTTTTTTAAAAAATTACATAAACCCTTCCCTCCTTGGCATATTAGATCCTACCTTGTTTCTAAATCCAGAGAGTATGTAGTGAAAACACTTGTACACGCGACTGAGATTAAGCCCACCGCTTTTATTTTTAATGCATATAGGAAAGGGCTCTGGGCAACATTAAACCATTTCTGCTGCTACAAATGCTTCACAACATACCAACCGGTCCCCACGACCTGCAGGGCTACCTTATCTCGCAGCAAAGGCATTGGCCTCACGGTGCTCGCTACGCCATTCCCCTCAGATTTCATTCTGTGGTAATCTTTGAAGTTACCAAGTCCAACTTCACTAAAAACCATACCTAGCTAACACAAAAATCAGTTAAAGTCAAACTGCCTCTTCTCCTGTCACTGGGCACCACTGAACAGAGCCTGGCTCCGTCGTCTTTGCACCCTTCAGATATCCATGCACATCTCTGAGATCCCACCAAGCCTTCTCTTCTCCAGGCTGAGCAGTCCCAGCTCTCGCAGCCGCTCCTCACACGCGAGGTGCTCCAGGCCCTTCATCATCTTTGTGGCCCTTAGTTGGGCTCTCTCCGGGAGGTCCGTGCCTCGCCGGTCCTGAGGAGCCCAGCCCTGGGCACGGCACTCCGAGAGAGGCCGCGCCAGCGCCGAGCAGAGGGGAAGGATCGCCTCCCGCGACCTGCTGCCAGTGCTCTGCCCAACGCGGGCTGGGACGCCGTCGGCCGCCTTTGCAGCAAGGGCACGTGGCTCGTGTTCAGCTTGGTACCCGCCAGGACCCCCCGCTCTGCCGAGCTGCTTCCCAGCTGGGTGGGCCCCAGTATCTGCTGGTGCCCGGGGTTGTTCCTGCCCAGGTGCGGGACTTCACGCTGCCCTTGTTGAGCTTCATGAGGTTCCTGAGAGCTCCAGCCTGTCCAGGTCCTTCTGGATGGCAGGACGACCCTCTGGTGTTATCAGCAACTCCTCCCGGTTTTGTGCCATCTGCAGACCGGCTGAGGGTGCGCTCTGCTCCATCATCCAGGTCGCCAATGGAGCTGCTGAACAGTATTAGGGCCCGGACTGACCCCTGGGGTACGCTGCTGGTTACTGGCCTCAGCTAGACCGTGTGCCACTGCACTAGCACTCCTCCTGGCAGACAGAGCTGAGGGAGCAAAAAATTATGGCACAGAAATCAAATTACTCTGTTACTCCCACTAGGGGCTTTGCAGATCAGAGTTGAACAGTATTATAGCAAGGCACAGCTGGAAATGGATGTTTCCTAGCTGGTCATGTTCTATCAAAAAAAAATAAATCCTTACATAACAGCTAGTCCCAAGAGCTGTCACACCGATGTTTACCTCTAGGATATGCATTTCTTACAAGTTACCCGGGCTCTTACTCAGCCTTTATTCCTAGTGTGAGGAAATTGGTAAGGTTGGGAGAAACGGTGTAAATATTTGCAGTAATGCTGATATAGCCAAATTTCCAAACCAAAACTTTTAACCATAACAACTTTTCCTATCAGAAAAACTTGTTTAGGCTTCAGTTTTCTGTACAGTTTCACTTGCCTCTCTTGTATCCACGCGTTACAAAAAGTTCAGTCATGACCTCAAGGCGATACAGTGGCGATAAGGATTAGAGCGTACGTTCAGCATTCACACTAACGTATAGCTTCCTAAGCGAGGACCCAGCTGCGGACAAGTACAAGCGCTAAATTACACAGGAGCCTTCACCGTCCTCCTACAAGTCTTACCCAGCTAAGGAACAGAACAGGGTTTTTTTCCTCCATAATTCATTAGGAAGGATTTATAGAATGGCTTGGCTTATTGCCACAAGTCATGTGGCCTCAGAAGTCCCAGCATCACACACATGGAAGAAGAGGATCAATAGAGACCGGTAAATAGGGTATAATGACAACCTGCACCTGGAGCAGCCTATTTCAGGTATTGATTTCACGTGGCTCTACACTGAAAATATAAGCTAAGGCAGGCCTCTTCCTAAGCAGCGGTTCTCTCAATGACATCTCAGACACTCAAACGTTATCTGAAGTTACGCCGTCTCGGTGACTACACTATCTCCCTCTCCTCCCTTCTTTTTGACACAGAGCTATTTTTGAACTCGACCTTCTTTCACTCTCTCCAGTAAGAATGAAGCCTTTGATTCTTCTGGGGGTTTGGGACCATGATGGAGAGGTAGGCACCGTCCACTGTTCTTGTGACTGAGTGCTTTTTGCTCTCCCTCTACTATTTCTTTGTCACTCACGTTTGTTTACGCACGATTCACTTGTTTCCTTTATTTAACAGATCGCCATAGCGTACGTTTCTTCCCCTCTTGGCTGGGAGGCCACCGCTCCACAACACAGAAATCTAAGGGAACCATCTACTTCCTTTCTTCAGTCCGTCTTTCTCCTCCGCAGTAACTTAGCCCGGTGTACGTGGTTTTACACCTTCTAAATATAAACGCATACGGAGGTATTTAAGGTATTCTGCCATTCACTCCACTTGTAAAGGCTGAGAAGTCTCAAGGTCAAGAACATAAAAACTTTGTTTTGAAGACAGCGTGGCCTTACCATACGCATGTTTTCATAAGGCATTTGAAATCACAGGCTGTGCCTGTACCTCACGTTTCATAAACATACATGCACTTTCTACGCTCGAGCAGTTATTTCACATTTCACGCGAAGGGCATTAGAAATGTGACACCTGGGCTCACACATTTAGCCCGATGCTTCAGGCCAATGTTTGTGTGCACACAGGATGCCAAAAAATAATCAACTGCAAGCTTGCAAAAGTAAGAAAGCAGACACGCTGCAAAGTATGGCAGCTCCATCAGAGAACATTACATCTATAAATATTACAATTCTGGTAGCTCGCGTAGTATGCTCACGTTACAAGTAGTAAATTGGTTTTGTGTGCATTTATATCCAAAGAATTAAATTTACCAGCTACAAAAGACAAAGGCAAAACCTTCCCAAAAAAAGAGGATGTTGTCACAGGTATAGTCTTGATGAATATCAAAACTGAATCCAATCCACTAAACTGTTTGCAGAAGTCCAGCTACCTTTATTCAACAACATGAGCAAATCCGGTCGATACCCTGCTTTCATGTATGAACCTATAATGCCATCAGGTTAAGAACCAGAGCAGTTACCGGTTACTCAGAATCTTTAATAAGGCATAATTTGAGTCTAATATCTACAATCGTGCACCACACTGTGGAGGAAAGGAATAAACGTTGAAATGAAACTCCACAGCGGACCCTATTTCCTAAAACACCTTCAAGTCATCATTCAGGTTCATTCTGAGCAAAGATTTTTCATTCTATAAAGAACTGGGAAGTGAACTTGATATCGGTTCAACTTCAGATAAACACTGCTAGTCCTTAAAGCCCTTTGAAAATGGCTATAAAAAGAAAAGTTCTATTTATGCCCGACCTATTATTGAGGTTCCCTATTGAGGAATGTAATGATTTGCTGGATAACTACTTTACTGTGTAATTGTTCAGAGCTTATTGTGTAGATATCATCTCGTAAGATAACGTGGACTGTCCTACACTCTTCGTATCTCCCTGACCAGTCCTTATAAGAAGCTAGAGAGACACGTTGGTTTGACAAGTTTCTGGACCAAAACCATAGCTGGCAATGGTTCAAACCGATTGCACCCAAAGAGCTGCAAATGGATGCAATGGCCGAAGACAGCGAAGCCTGTACTCCAGATGTTTGCCTTCAATAAGCCGGGAGGAAAACAGGCTTTAGCTGTGTACCACCAGCGAGAGCAGCACGATTACTTCAGTTGAGAAGGCAGATGCTGAATTATCTAAACCTTAGTGCAAAAAAGTGTTGCAGCCTCAGCAAATACATTGAAAAGGCATAGTAACATTAAGTGCCAGACCACTCTTTATTTCTGGTGTGTACGGACTACAGTAAATACCTGCTATACAGTATGTGTTTGATGAACAACAAAGAGCCCTCCCATCCTAAACTTCACGGTATTGCTCACCGCTGCGCCACAATAACAAGCACGTGTCCCTTATTTAGGAAAAGGAGTGCCAGGAGATTTCCAAGGTCACTTCGTTCAACGATACTGTAAGGATAAAGCTCTCTCCACAAGCTCACAGCCTTATGGGTTCATACATACCTCCTCAAGAGCAAAACTGTTACTTGTTGTGCCACATTAGAAGGAAAAATGTGATTTAAATCTATTTTTATCTACAAGCTTCTAGAGAGCTAGTATACAGATGTACATTTCTTGTACTTGCATATGTAATCAATATTTTACATTTTCTATTTTTACTTTAAACTGACAGCTCATAGGAGTAATTGCTAACTGCACAGATCAGCAGAGACCCACTCTGGAGAGTTCTTTGTCTACGGACATTTTTCAGGAAAGCCCACTGCCTTTAACTTGAAGAAACACCCAACAGAAATGATGGCGCAGAACCAGCTTCCTGCTGTACATTTTAGAAGATAAGCTAGTGACAACCAAAGCAACCCCAACATTGCACAGCCCTCAAAATCTGAAGTGAAACTAGCCTGTGTGAAAGAAGGCTATATAAAACCCACAAAAATATTAACATAAAAGCTTATTTTTTTCTCACGTAAAAAAAGTAGAAGACCAACGAACACGCTATGCCTCTGCCTATTCTTGATTTAACTTAAAATACAGTGTGAATAATATTCTAAGTATTGTTATAGCCCTGAATGCAGCAGGAACAGAAGACGTGCCATATTGGGTTAATCCAGTCATCCATCTAGCTCAGCATTCTGTCTCCAAGGCTGACGGCAGAAGATACTGTGTAGGCAGGGTATGTGAGCCCAGCCATTACCTGTAGTTTATTGCCTTTGCTCCCCAGCATCCACAGTCAGATGTTAGCGGGAACATATGCTCCCTTTGGCGCCTCTTCGCGGACCCGTTGCCCGTAGCCATGTTTAGCCTGCTGATCTGCCCCCACAACCTCCTATGGCAGCAGGTCTGCCAAGTAAGGCAGTTCTCGTAGCCAATGCTTCTCTACAAATATGAGTCTTGCACCATTCTGTAATAAGAAGTGATGGCTATTTTTGGAAAGAAGACACATAAAAACCATTTCCAGTACCTTCAGCACTCCTTTTGAGCGCTGGCATGCAGCAGCCAAACACACCTCTCGCCCCTGACGCTTCTCTAAGAATTTCCCATCACGTGGAGCGCAGAAAACCGGAATTACCAGAGGGCAACTGGGCCCATGTTCTAGGCTGGAGGAAAACAAAGTCTTCAAATAAGCAGACTGTTGTTGGGGTTCCCCCCTCAACCGCTTCGAGCACATAAGAGGCACAGCCATGTGTCCTATTCACTCATGATGGACGCTGCCCAAGCAGCGTGTCACCACTGCCGTTCTCACTGCTGGAAGCTAGACATCACTTCAACTTCCCTTGCCTTAACTGATCCTTTTATTATTATTATTGTTTTTATTTTTTTCCAAGTGTTCACATCACCCCAAAAGCTGTAGTTAAAACTCAGTGAAGGAAAGACAAGGGAAGACTCGCGTGGTAAAGTTTACTGCCTATCAGCCAGCTAGGCTACTTCTGTGATGATCTGTTTCTTGCAGAAAGAATGATCCAAAGCTACTATTTACATGTTTAAACGAACCCAGCTCAGTTTGTCTCTAATGGTGCATGGAATAATCATGTGAACTATCTAGCTAGCAGATCTGAATGGCAGTAACTTCTGCCAGAGGCAGCAATAAGCTGCTGAGAACACATGCTTTTCACAGCCTAATCTCTCTCTCTAAATTCAACAAGAGCTGTCTGAGTGATGAGTACATTTGAAAAGAGGTATCAAAATTGTTATGATGGGCCATACACATGAATTTAGAAGGAATTTCTAAGGCACAAAGGGGAGAGAGGCGTCCATCTCCCTTGGTACATTCAATTGCAAGAGTGCCCCTGCCTCCTCAGGTTAGCGTTGATGATCTGCTCTGGAAAACACTCATCTTGGGGCTCAGCATTTTCCATCATTCTGGACACCCACTGACACCTTGGGTTTGTGCTTATCTGTCAACTGCTCTGATTCATACGGGGAAAAAAAACCCAACCCCAACCCTCAGTACTGTTTTCTCCACTCACATCATCGGCCATTTGAGCCATCCATATCTATTACTCCCCCTTCCTTCGGTTACGCTCTCGGCGTTTGTTGACAGTGCAAAGCAGCGCACAGGTGATAAAGTGGGCTGAGACAGAGCAGGAACACTGGTGAGTTAGGCATAATTTTTTTTTTTAAACCCCTAATCTACATATTTGGAGAGGCAAAGAAACAGAGATTATATGATTCACCCTTGACATTCTGCCAGATAACTTCAATCCTGTAAAATGCCCCCTAATGACCTGAATATAATACCATGGTGTTACAGTGTCATTTAAATACTGCAGGGTTCCTCCACTGGCAGTGCAGTCTGCAGACTTAATATGTAATGTACAGGATTATACTGCCACTAAAATATTACTTAGTGCTGCTGAAATTTCAAATTAATTCTGGGAGCTAAATCATTATTCAGCTCTGCCTTTGCAGAGATACATTCCCCCGGTTGTTTTAATAACAGTGATTTTAGAACTAAAAGGTTGGTCCTGTCTCCGTGAGGCTTGCTCAAACAGAGAAGTGGCCTCTAAACTGTCAAGCAAATTAACACGGCGATGCATGGGTGTTTATAACCAAGGAAATAATTTGAGATAAATGGGCTCAAATATTAAGAGAGCTCATAGCGATGTGGCTGTTGAATCATTTTATTATTTCACAATAACCGGTTTCCATGCATAGACGCTCATATGTTCCCATCCACCACCACACTGCTCCACAGACAGAAGGTTTCTTAATATTTGAGTGGACAAATTCTCGCTGAAATAAATAACACAACTGCTAGTAACTGATGAAACCCATCTATGCCAGCTGAGGATGTGGCTTTCAAGTCATTCTGAGCTCTACTTTTCCAAACCAAAGTAAACACACTTCAGCTTTTTACAACTCTGGGTTTCTTCTTCCTATGTAATTCCTGTTACTAGTGAGGATTTTGTACCTTTAGGTAACCAGAGCAAGATGGGCAGATCCTTGACACTATATTATAACCGATGTACAAACTAAGTTGCTAGCATATGGAGTAAGGGAAGACAAAAAGAGAGGATGGGCTAATCGTAAAAGGCAAATTTCTCCCCTCCGAAATTTTGCCCATTTTTAACCTCGTGTTTAGATTAGTTCCTGTTTCCCAGTTAAAACAACAGGCTGCTCACTTCTACAATGAAGCTTCTTAAACCTGGGAAACGTTCCCAAGAAAGATTGTAAAAAAAAGTAACAAAAACAGTGGTAAACGAGGAACAAGATGGGGCCAAACACAGGGGCTGAAAACAACTTGTGGTAGTGAGTCTACATTCGGAATAATCAATCCTCCTCCTTTTTAAAACTGTTACCTACTTCCTCATTCATTAATATTGTCCTTGTTTACGCTTGCAGCCAGGCCAAAGATTTTTCCCCTCCCTCCGAATATAATTTCCTGCTCTTGACAGACACGTTCAAGTGCTGGATGTGCTTATGTCTACATGGCATACTGCAGGCAGAGGCGAGCCTTCTTGGCCACCATCCAAGCCAGCTGTAAATGAGCCAGCTCCAAACTGGAAGCTGTGTAAGCACAATTAGCACAGCAGTAAGCCTGATCTAACACATCCTGCCAAGAGACCGAGCTTATTAGCTCAAGCTCAACACAATGCTAACGATGGATATGGGGCTTCTGGTTTGGCTCCACGCAGAATGTGGCCAGCTGAAGATGAGCAGATCAAGCTCGTGTGTGCCCACAAGATCCACCGTCGGTACACGTGTGCTCTCGGGGTATATCCCTCTACTACAAGGACTATTTGTTTCCCTCTACATGAACTCTCAAATGCTCCAACTGCAAACCAACATGACACGAGGGCTGGGAGCAGATGGAGGGAATGGGGGCCTCCAGGTGAGAAATCCAGAAGCAGAATGAGAAAAAAGGCACCAGAAACACCAAAGGTGTGAGGGAAGGGCAGGGCAAAGTACCGCAAGACTCCACGAACTGATGAAGAGCGCTCCGCCTCCAGCTTCTCGGCTTCCACCAGGTCCAGGGCAATAATCGCCAAAACACACCCATGCTACCATATAGTAGGTGTTAAGTGGACTCTCTGCACGGGCAGGCATCCGTCCCACCAACCAAAGGAGAATCCACTCCCTTTGGCGGACGTTTGAACAGTCCGAAAGAGGAATGTGCTCAGAGAAGGGAATCCGTTATCAAATTGGGACCTGAGAAAACAGCGTTCCTCCGATGCCACGGTTTATATTAACGTGATAATCAGTGAGAATCTGATGGGTGGCAATAGTTTGTTAGAGAAACTTATGAATTCAGAGCAAAGCCAGACAAAAATCAAAGGGTATCAATGAAAATCGTCGGGGGTGGGGGGAGCATGTTGTAAGAAGAGCGCCTGAAGAGACTGCGAATGTTTACATTGAAAAGGATAGTAATAAAACGGTCATTGCTAAACTATACTAAACAGAAACCGGCCTGCCGAAGTTAGTGAGCTCTGCCCACCCAGTAAGAGAGCACATGAGCAAGAAGAAATGCCATGAAAAGGCAACAAAAGGAAACACCTTCTTATTCAACATGGAATTACTTTGTTGAGCTCTCTGCCACCAGACTGTTGCCGCGACAAACACGTAGTATCTTTGAAAGGTGGTGTTCACGCCTGTTTTCTTCTTCCTCCCACTCTATTTGTATTTGTAAAGCAGTATTTTTAGCTTTCAGTTGTTTGAGCTTTCCGCTATATGGGACAGGTATAAGCAAGTGAGAGAAGGGACCCCACGCCGTGTTGCAGACACGCTCCCCCGCATATTCACATTCTGCAGCTCAATTAGGCTTATTTTCACGTGTGAGATTTTAGATTACATTGCATATACGGAGGTTTTCCGTGATTTGTTAGCAAAAAATCTTTTATTTGAAAAGCCTTAGTTTGATCCGTGGCGCAGACTATACGTTCTCAGCAGAGTACAACTAGTTTAAATACTTGGCCCCGATCATCAGCTCAGGCTACGTACCTGCCAGCATTTCACACTCCCGATAACACAGACCTCAGTCTTATATATCTTTATGATTCAAGGCAGCATTTGAATCTCTGATAGGTGCTTCAAAGGGGTTTTTGTTTTCCTCCCTTCTCCCTGTCCTTTCATAAACTTCTAAAAACGTGAACAAATCAAACTGGATTAAACATACCAGGTTAAGAGATGGATTTAGGCACAGACAAAAGAAAAACTGAGAGCTGAGATTACACTTGCATTGTTCTTTTGTCTTGAGAAGGAAATAAATTTCTCTTCCTCTCTTCCCACTTGAAGGCCTGAAAAAAAGCTATGCTATCAGAACTATCAAGGTCTAATAAAACGTGTGAAAACACAGTTGTACCTTGAATTTCCTAATTTCAGTAAGATTAAATAGAAGAATTTAGTTAAATACTGTTCAGTATGAAACATATTTAAAAATCCGCAACAGTATTATTATTGCAGGCTAATTTAACCTTATTTTAAATTTGTCAGTCATTTAAAAATACATATATAATATATAATTGTCAACCGTTAACATACTGTTCTGAAATAAAATCTCAGCTTACACATACGTAATATACCTAAAATATGTCTAATATTAGCATATACAATATACATATGCATGTAAGTCAAATTAACCTTTCAGTCCCTTTCCTTGCATATGTGCTTTCAGTGAAAGGATACAAATTCTTGCCCTATAAAGCAGCTGATCTAAAATACCTTAGAAGATGACATATCTGATAGAAGACAGCATGGAGGAGATAAACAAGATTAAGGGGGGAAGGGAGAGTAGACAAGTAAAATATTTGCCAGTTAGCTACAAATGCTTTTGTATTGAACAAAAATATTCAATCAGCATATTATTTCTTTTGGAAATGCTTCTTTGCACGGGGGAAGGCAAGCTGGCATCCTTCAAAAGGCCATATGAATCTTGTCCGTATCACCATAAAATAAGTTTAGTACAGGATACAGCAATCTCCCATGCAGTCACATGATAAACAGAATACTTGAATACTGATCCTATTTGGTCTCCCTTCAAAGCAATACTTGCTTCTAAAAAAATAAATAAAATTTAAAAAAAACCCCACAACTCAGAAGCCATCTGCCAAAGGAAGTACCTCAGACTAAAAGGCCTGTCTACACTCAATATGTGTACATTGCTTTTTGTTTAGACAAAATAAAATCAGGATAAACTGCAATGTGTCTGCAGAAGGTTCTATTTTTAACCAATACTGCCCTGCCAGTAACAACTCATCCAGATAGAGAATCCTTCATTAAAAATATAATTTATTTTCATTGCTTTTCACCGTGCTGAAGTGATATCTTTCCCAACCACTCTCAAAGGCAATTAAGAACACGGAGCTTTTGAGAACAAGTTTCAACCGCGATTCCTGTTGGCCTGCCTAAACAAAATTTCTTTATAAAGACTTGGGAAGTCTTAGATGGCAAGGGGGCAAAGCCAAATGGCATGAAAAGTATTATTCAGTTATACATATTATCATTGAAAAACGAACTGTAAAAAGTCTTTGCCTGTTCTCATAAAGGCACAGAAGCTACAAACCGGCGAGATGTACTATGGAACAAGTTAACACTGGAACGTCTCCAAAAAAAGAAAGCTCTTGTACACTATTTCCGCTACCTAAAGTGGATTTGTGTCCCTTTTTCACCTGAAACTTAAGGTCTTCCAGCATTTTACTAAAAAGCACAGCGCTGACGACAAGTAAGAAGTTACCAACGTTTTACGCAGTTACACCGTACACGATTTCTTGCGTATTTCTCCACATTTCTATGTGTTCACTTGGGAAAAAAAACCAAACATGCACAAGCAGATAATGCTCAACTTAAAACACAGTTTCCCTTTGAATCATGGCTTACTTTTACAAAAGGTAACGTATAAAAACTAGAGCATTTTTATTTAAGCTGATTATTGAAACAGTATGTTTTTCCCTACATACAGCAGTCCAATAGCTTCAGGACTACTTCTTGGCTCCATACCATTCCCTCTCAGTCGACTGCTCTAGCTACAGACCAGTAGCTACCACCATTCCAGACTAGACCAATCCAGAAGACTGACCAATTATCATATTACACATTTTATGTCACAGGATCCAAGAGTTTTCTACCAATAACCACTGAGGTAAGCAGGGGGGAAAAGGAACAGAGCACCCAGAAAACAGTGGGACCATCACCAGTTCCGCTGGCTACCTTCAGACTCAAAGCATGCTTCAGCTCAGCTTTACAGAACTGAAACTGCAGACATGCAAACAGAAGACTGACCTAGACAGCATTTGCCGTACCCTATCTGCCTACCCCTACAGCACGGGAGCACTTCCACAATTACCACTACGACCACCTCAACTGGATCTTCCCAGCTTCCTTTAGACGGGAAGATCCCTGTATTTTCCTTCATCTATTTCTGTCAACAAAGCGGGTTTTGGGAGGGACAATTTCCCTTCCTCAAACCTCCAGCCTTTTTTCCTGTCTTGTCTTTGCCTTATTCTTCCTACCCTAAGACCCTCCCGGCTATTCAATTCATGATTTTGCTCCTCTTCCTCTTTCCCTTCTTCTGTTGTCCAACGTTTGTGGTGCTGCGTCCACACAGGTGTGTGCAGGGGTACCCGCAGGAGTCAGACAGTATGGTATCTGCGGCAAGCGGACATTACATATTTTATGGAAACCAGACATAAGTCTTACTTTAATAAAGTAAATGATACTACACTTCCACACCAGGAGAATATCATTACATAAGTAGTCACACTTAAAGATGGGCTTCAAAGAGTTTGCTAGAGGAGAGGAGGAAGGAGCGAGGAAGCCCTGCCAACGCGCGGAACCCAAGCCCTTCCTCAGTTCCAGATCTACCGAGGCTCCCTCCTCGGTGTGCCAATTCAGGGCCTGAATTTGGGGTGGGGAGGAACTGTTTCATGCTTTAAAGGAAAGCTCTAAGACAAACTACGCTGCCTTGTGTAACTTCTGATGTAATTAATAATCTGACTCAGCAACAAGCCCATCTGGATATGGTTATAAACCTTCCACTGACCATTCCCTGACCGGCCTCACGGAATACACAGCCACGTTGCCGAGGTGGTTTCTCGCAGTGGCAAAGCTGGAATAAGCGGCTCCCCCTGCGCTGCCCTCTCCCCACCCCTCCTGGTAGCGTTAGGACAGCTTTGTGGTGCTGTATAGCAAACGGAGTTGGTTAAGCTAAAAATAGTCCATTCATCCTCCTCCTCTCCCTCCCTCCCCATTTTGGCCAGGTTATTTTTAAAAAGGATCAGAGCTCTCCCTGCCCTTGCTCAACAGGCAGGTCAGCTCAGCTGGAAGGGGAAGGGAGTAGGAGAAGATGCATCTCTGCCGGCCCAGGGGTGTAAGAGGGACTGCAGGGTCTCCTTTAGCCCACCTTGCCGCTGAGACGTAACGCATCCAAGACGTTACAGACTGACACAGCGGTCCTCACAGTCCCAGTCTGAGCTGGTGTTTGCAAAGTCTCAGAAGGAGCACGTGCAATTCCTACAGTTAGGAAGAAGAGGTTTGCATAATCTTAACCCTCATATCCCAGGAGCCAGAACTAATTCCGTGCTTTTCTGATTTGACTTGGGGATTCTTCGCCGCCGCAGCAGGACTTAGGAAATGGCTCTTCGCCGTAACCTTGTTTGAGCGCTCATCTTTTGTTTGCATTACTCTAGCTTGCAAGATGACAGCTATCAAGTCAGATTACTGAATGCCACTCACAGTGACACATGCCAAAAGTAAACCATTAAGACAGTCTAAATAGCGGAGTTAGGCTTAATACGTAGGTTGCCAGGTATTACCTTAAGTAAGAAATAATTAAAGGCAAATTCAGCAATTAAAAAAGTGCCAGATACCTTTTGACTTTTTTCTTTAAAAATACAGATGAATTCTTAAAAGTCATTGGACTCACCTGATAAAAACTCTTCTGAATTCCTAAAAAAAAAAACCCACACCTAAAGTGTAATAAATTTAGGCTGCCAAAAAAAAAAAAAAAAAAGAAGTGGTGGGGGGAAGACACAATATAATAATGATAAAAACAAAAATCCACCTAACCCCCCTGTTCTTTCTGTGTGTTTATGAAGCCTCCGGAAATACCACGGCAAACATTCCAGCTCTACAGCAGCGAGGCCACGTGACCCAAAGGCACAACAAGGAACTTCGTTCCCAAGTTCCTTCACGGAACAACAACAAAAAAAAGTTATTATCTTCTTTTTTTTTTTTTTTGAAGCCAGGATCCAAGTCTAGGGAAAACTCCAGGAAATTTTCAGAAACACAGTTTTAAAACAGTGGGTTTGGTGTGAGTTTTTTGGGGGGGATTTTTTTTTTT